>JAILYB010000206.1:600000-894076 GCA_021437785.1 Rhodomyrtus psidioides
AAGTGTTGGGCTCCATGGTTTTGGCGTTAGACTTGATCTTGGAATCTTCGAGATCCCTCTGTGGTTCAATTTCTGAGATTTTTGAGTCAGTCGCCTCTAGCAGCTGACAGTAACCTCTTAAATATGTTGGATTGAGAAATGTTTGATTGGTTCTTGCCCACTCAGAGTTCTCCACTCTCTCCTGTATGCTCACTCCCTATAAAGTTTTCTTCGAGTGACTTTGCATGTTCAGGAGACGCTCTTCAAGCATCATTAGGCAAACGTTCCCCCTCAAGACCTTGAATTTCTCGCTTAGCTTTTCAACGTGATGGGACTGCCAAACCCTGTTAGGGCTCTCTTCGATAGTTGCGCTTTCCTCCCACCTAACTCTAATAATGGTGATCCCGACAAATCTTTTACATCTTTTAATTGATGAGCCGGAAATCGCGGACCGAAACGAATCCAATGGTTCTCGTGAGGGGACCTCCTGCTTTATCCCCTAACTGGGCTCCACCAGCATTATTACTGAGACCCTTCATCATCCTCGAGTTGCTATAAAATGAGGAATTAATGTATGGAAGGTTAACGTTCTCGCATAATCAGCTTCTTCCTTCTAATCTCTCTGTTAAACTCGTCTTATTCTCAAGCCAACCCAACGCAAATGGCCTCCTCTCCCGTACGCACTTTTTCAACTGATGTCTTGGCCCAGTGGGAAAAGCTTTATAACCTACTGGGTCGCGGTTACGCGCACATAACCGATCATTCTGCAACCGAGGATGCAATCTGTGTCCTGCTCGAGGACCTTGATACCACTTCTCTCGAAGGTACTACACTGGGGAGGGAATATAGAACTTTCCCGACTCTCTTTGCACACTCCTTAGAGGCCTATCGTGTTGCTAATCGGGAGGTTCTGGTGGCTCGCGTCTTGCGGGCTCGTTATGAGGATCGATCCGATCATTTGGTGCTGACCAACTATCTGGTTGATAGTTACAAAAAGTCCGTCGAGTTTGCTAATGAGCGGGTCGCGACGTTGCTTCGCGAGAGGAGAAATCTGGTGGATCAATTGGCCATATCCCTGACCACCGGCGAGCATGACCGCCGCAACGTCCTGTTGAGGCTTCAGAGCGACTGGCAGGAAGAAAGGCTCGACAAGATAACCGAGGACATAGCTCGCGGGAATGGACTGGTTCGGGACCTGGAAGTAGTCACCGAAGAACACGAGGCCAAGGTCGCCGAAGTTAAGGGAGAATGCAGAAGTCTTCTCCTCAGGCTTGCCGACCACAACATGCGGAGCTGGGAGTATGAGCAGAGCATTAATAACATGGAGGGTCAGTTGGGATCCTTTGTGTCGTTAATTAGGGCTCACTTTGGCTTTACTTTTCCACCCCGACTTGTATGACCTGCTTCTGAAAACCCTCCGCTGAGCAAAATAAATGAAAGTTCTCGTGTGTGTGTTTTAACTTCTGTATGGTTCATTTCTTCGAGCATCCAAACATCTTCAACTTGAGTGAGCCGAACCATAATAGCAATAAGCCGAGCAAATACGTCCTGATTTTATAACTCGCTCATGATTAGATGGAAGAATAGTTGCAGATTTGTCCAAGAAAAGATTTCTCTATACTACTTGTTTTTCACCTGCAAATAAAAAGACAGAATCAGAAGGAATAATTTGAAAAAGAAATCAAAAACCCCTTTCAATCCTATGCTTGCCCATGATTAATAAGGACAAGAACTTTTACAAGGGTTTTAATCTTGCGCGAAAAGTTTTTATCAATATTCCTCGAAAGAAAGCATACTATTGAAAGGAATGTAATTCACAATAATCGCTTTTGATCAATTTCGAGAGGAACGAATTACTCAAAAGTGCGAGGCATAATAACGTGTTTTAAATTTAATTGAAGATACGGCATCCAAATCAAGGCCGTTTTAAGAACGAGAGTAATTTGGACATCTATCTCGTCATTAAATTCAAAACAACGCCGATATTCTCGATCAATTATCGTGGATTACCAGCGACGTAAAACATGCATGGACCAATTCAAGTGTATAATTCCTTCTAGCGAAATTGGGGTTGGATTACCCTATACGACCAAAAAGGTCGTGCAAGATTTCCAATTTTAATTTCCTCTAAAGGAATTATAAACTTGACTTGGGAGTATTCGGATGATTAGAGAAAATGCTACTATCACATTCCCATGACCTGTCAAAAGAAATACAACCAAGTTCCATCTAAATGTATAGATCCCTAATACAATCACTCTAAGGGGTGAGATAGAGAAAGCCTCGATAAAAATAAACCCTATACAAGAGGACTAGTAATGGAAAATGAAACAAAGGAATGTGATCCTAACGTTTAAGGATGCCCCAGTTTCGATCTGTGTCTTCAGGATCACTTGCCCCAACTCGTCATCTTCGTTGGATGATACCTCAATAATGTCCACAGTATGCTCCTCGCATACTCGGTGTTCGTCGTGGGATATCACCCTCCTCGTCTTCTATCAAGGACGTTGAAATGGCATTTAATCTAATCATCGGAATGCATCGAATGAAATGCCTATATTTATATGAACTGTAATAGATTTGAGGGATAGAGAGTCTTACCAACCAAACTCGTCGACTTATGTGCGGTTTTAGGTGTACCAACCGCCCAAAGACATGCGCATGAGACAAGTGATGATGAACTTCTAAAAATCAGAGGGTTTGGTACCTAAGGTCAAGGCTCCCACCTCGAGTTCTAGAAAGAGCCGATTCCATTGCACAACTATCGTTGCATTGGGACTCGATCCATAGTTCGAAGCGAGCGGAATTGAAAAGTAGATTACCCCGTGTTTTTCCTCACGGAGATTCCATTTTCAATTCCTTCTATCATGTTCCTAAAGGCGGCGCCCGGGGTTTTAGGCGCGGTTGTGTGTGTCCACGTGTTGTGATCATCACAATGCAATTCATGCACAACAGTTTATCAATAAGCACTTCAAATCATCCACACAACATACATTCTTACGCCCAACCTGCATAAGACAATGTTAATCACGGACTACGCCCCTTATTTCTCCAATCTGCAAAAACATATAACACCTACCATAAGCGGACTTACCTCACCTTCAAGAGCGCCTGCATGGTTAGAAAAATCACTCAGCGTTTTAATTACGGCCTAAGTCCACTTGAGGTCTAGAACGATAGGTTCTAGAACAAAGTCCCCAGCGGAGTCGCCAGCTGTCGCGACCCGTCCGGGAGCGGACGCGGCTAATGGATTACCGATCGCGGGTCTTGGATCGGCGCGGACCCTCCCAGGCCCATACCAAATCGCGGCGGGAGTACTCTTCGATGATAAGAATCGATTGATTTCGACCTTCAGTGTGGTCGTGGTGGCATGTGCAAATTGTGCGTGCATTTGGAGTCGCCACCGGTCTTTATTGGAGGGTAGACCGGAAACCTTACTGACCGATTGGGAGAGGTCGATCAGTTCTGCGGAACCAGAGATTTTGGGTTCGGGGACTTGGTTACGTCGGTGTCATTACCAACGCCCTTTCGGTACCTAACGCGAGTGATTTTCCTAGCTAAGAGTTCATGCAGGCGCAATCTTAGGTGAGGTAGGTTTGATTCAGGGTTTCATACAGATTGGAAGACTATTCCTATCAATCACAATCAATTTAAATGAAAGCGCAATCAAGTGCATAAATACATCTCATCGATGCACATCAATTCCAGTCAATGGCCTCCTAGCATAGCCATAAGGGCTTATGAAAGGTGTGATTTCGAACCGGGGTAAAATGGGAAGATTTGGAGGCGATTTAGCCCGAAGGGCAAAATCGTCAATTTTTGGAAGACTTGGATACCGAATTACCCAAAATATTCCATGGCTAGTTGATTGTAGCCATTTCCCATTTTTGAGAATTTTTTTGGAATTTCTTATGATTTTCTATTTTTTTATTGAATTTTTTTATTTATTTTCCAAAAATACTTTCTTCGACAACCTAAGACACTTAACCAAATAAACAAACTAACAACTAGATTGAAGTAAATACATGCAAATCAAGTCTATAATGGCCATATATATAGAAAATGACTTTAATATACGAATCGGGTACGTAAAACATACCGAATTGGACACCGGCCTTCAATCGCCCAGCCCCAGCCTGCGACCATCTCCATGCCCGTTACTTTGAGTTAAGATGCTCTGTCTGAGTAGCTATCAAGCCCAGAATTGTCATTCCATTTCCGATTTCGATAGTAGACTTGGGACCATCAAATCCCATTTTTGTTCCCAAAGCTCCATTTAACTTCAGGACAACAAGTTTGTCCAAAAGCTTCTTAGTTTCGGCAACATCTTCCAGAAAAAGAGCTAATCTTTCATAGGGAATTATAGGCAATTGAATCTTTGCAAACTCGGTCCCACTATCACTCTCGCTCTTGCTCTCCTCAATGCGTGGCACCTCCTCCCGAGCTTCAGTCCTTGGGACAGAGGCAGAGGCCATACCGAGCCGATCCTTCACAGCAGCGAGCTTCTTCTGCTCAAGCGGGAAAGTCTTGGTGATCATATTACAGAAGAGGTACACAAACTGCACCGAGTCGTTCGCCGGAATCGTATACGTGATCTTCTTGTGACATTCCCACGGCATGCTCGAGTCCACCAGCGCCACCACCGGGATCTGCAGCTTCCCGGCCTCCTGGATCACGGATGACTTCCGCTCGGTGTCCATCACCACGACGCAGTCCGGCGGCTGCGGCGGCCCGAAGCAGATCTTCTTGTTCTGCGACCTGAGCTTCTTGGGGCTGCAGCTGTTGGTCAGGAACCCGCCGGTCCGCCGCAGGGCGTTGCTGCTGGAGGAGTAGCAGCCAATCCTCCGCGTCATCTGCTCGATGATCTCGTCGAAAAGCGGGTTGGTGCTGACGAACATGAAGCGACCCTTCTGGCGGATGAGGGAGGTGATGAAGTCGCAGGCGTTGCGGAGGCAGATTAGGGTCTTGTCCGAGTCGATGATGGCCATGTGATTGCGGCTGCCGTAGGTGAAGAGCTTGAAATGGTGGGTAGCGACGCGGCGGCCGCGGTGGGCGTTCGTGCTCAGGAGCTTCTGGATGACGATCGAGTGGAGCGTCATCTTTTTTTAACTGGACTTGAAGCTCAGGAGAGTTAAAGGTTTCCAAAATCGGAGAGAGAAATTGAGCCAACGTCCCTGGAATTCATGGCCGGCCACCCCTCCTGATTTTCCACCGCCAACTTCCCTTTTCTTTTCTTGCCAATGGACCTCCCATCTTTTTTTTAATCTTTCTTTCTTTTCTCTTTTGCATGGTGGACGACAGACTTGCTGTCCTCTACTCCTTCCAAAATTTTTATTATTATTTCCCTTCTCTCTATAACACCATCGCCATCTTTTCTTTTCTTTTTCTTTTTCCTCCTTTTTTTATCATATTAATTTTTATAGATTTTCAATATATTATTATTTTTTATTTATTTTTTTTATTTTTCGAAAATAAACTAGAGAAGACCGATCAAAATCCATGTGTCAACAACAGGATATTCGGACATGCAAAGTTAGAGGGAATGTTGGTGAAAGTTGATGGCTCGGCACTGCCACTGAGGAGAATGTTGATGGCCCATCATCAAAGGCTAAAAAAGCCATGGTCTTTCTCGGGGGAGGGGGGGGGGCTTCTGATCTTCTGGCTCGTCAATTCCAATCTCTCGTCGCGCCGCGCTTGATCATGGGGAAGGTCACAGTTTCGGAAGGATTGGTCGTTTGGTCGCCAGGGTCGCCCTCCAGAGGGACGATGTCGAGCTCGTCGCCGTGAACGAACCCCCATCACCGACTCTCCGACGCCGTTGCCAGCCCCTGTGGAGCCGCCGGATGACCGGCCAGCAACAACTCGGGCGACCCACCCTGTTTCGAGCCGAGCTGCTGCCGCTGCTGTTCTACGCCACTTGCGACGCTCTAGCCGTAGCCGCTACCCTTCACCATCATCATCCACCTCTCTTCGACCTCCAGCCGTCGTCCCCGACCGTCTCGTACCGGCCAAACAGCCCCCGAAAGCCGTTGAACAACCTGCAGGTCTGGCGCCCCTGTTTCTGCGTCCTTGAGCTGCAGCTTCCCCCCGGAGCCGCTCCACACGCTCTCTCCTTCCGCCTCTCCCTTAAGCCCAAGTTCCGATTCCTTGCCCGAGGGTTGCATCATACCTCGAGGAGCTCAGTAGTTGTGAAAGCCCAATCAAAAGAGATTGCCGTTGATGGATCCTTAAATGCTGCTACGCCTCCATCAAAACCTACGGTACCATCCTCAGAAAAAAAAGGACGTTCAGCCACCTATTGATCCCTCTTCTGCAAGTTTGTCTACTGAGGAGTCAATCTCAGTATTTATCTCTCAAGTTTCAAGTCCAGTCAAGCTCGTTGATTCTAGAGATATTGCGGAGCTGCAGCTAAAGCAGCCTGACTGCGAGTTAATTCGCAAGAAAGAGGCTTTGCCTCAACCACCAGCTCGGACCGTCCCTAACCACCATAGAGCCGTCCAGCCGCTGTGGAAGCCCGAGACCCCTGTCCGGGGACTGATTGCCCTGTTTCGGGCTCGTGGCTGTTCGGCCGACCACCACTAACCGTCACCGAGCTCTTCTCCTCCTTCCCACGCTCTCCCTCGCGCTTTCCTGGCCGAACGACGCCACCACCAGACGGCTCCTCCATTTTCCTCATCGCCCATACTTGTGCGACCACCGCTCCCTCAGCCACCGAACATCATCTCTAACCGTCATCGCCGACTCATAGCCGCCGTGACAACCCGTCGCAAACCGCCGTGCAAGCCCCGCAATGCCGCGCTTGGCCGAAGTTTCCAAACCGTCGTCCGATCATCCTCGACGAAAACCGAAGCTGTTGACAGTCATCTTCGACTTCCCTGAGTTCCGGAGAAGTTGTTAAACCCGTCCAATCGGCCGCAGACCTCAGAAAACCGTGTGATTCCTCCTCAAGCTTCACCTCGGCCTCCAATGGCAAGTTGAGTTTGTATCGTTCATTGGCTGCGCTGTTCGTCGCAACCTGTTTCTTCCACCTTGCTGACCATTTTCTTTTTTGACTGCGCATGATTTCGTCGGGCAAATATTCGAGTTGGCCGCCGACGTCCTCCGGCTGATCGTGAGCTCCGGGATTCGTTTCTCACCAAACCGAACCCCCACGAGGATCGGGTAAGTTCCCTGGAACTCGTAGAAAGCTTCCCGATAATTCATACTACCCATGTTACGTGTAGAACGGTCATGGTGTATCTTCGCCGGAATTAGGTCTCAACCGGAGTTACAGGAATAGGAAATGTCGTTCTGCTGTGTCGAGCTCTCGGTATGTTGTAGATGAGGTCCCTACGAGTCTAACGCCGTTAATTTTGTGCAATTTGGACGCCGGAAGGCCGAGTTATGGCCTTCCGACGAGGCGCCGGCGAAGGAACGCCGGCGCCGGTCGTCTTCCTCGGCGAGGCCCGAGCCGGTCAACGGGCCAACACTGACGTGGCATGCCACGTCAGCAGCCACGTCAGCGTTGGCGGGCCCCAGTCGAATTAATAAACGCCCAGATCGGACGGCCGTGGTATCGCCACGTGTCGCGATCTGGGAATTTTGGGAAATTAAAAAGATTTTCAAAATTAATAAATGATTTTCGAAAATAATAAAAAATATTTTCATCCAACGGTCGACGTTGCGCCAAGTGGCACTCTCTGGAACGTCTGATCTGCGGCTAGATCGGACGTTCCACGGGAGGCCACGTGGCGCTCTCTGAACCGTCCGATTTGTGGATTTTCGGATAATATAAAAAATTGATAAAAAAAATTCAAAAATCAATAAAAAAAATAGAAAATCATAAAAAACTCAAAAAAATTCGGAAAATTCAGAAAAATTCTAAAAAATTCCAGAAAATAGGAAATGGCCACATTCAACTAGCCATGACCTGTTCCGGGTCTTTCGGCCCCCGGTCTTTCCAAAAATGACGGTTTTGCCCTTCCGGCAAACCGTCTTCCAAAACAATTCTAAAAAAATCCAGGAAAATCCCCAAAAATAGGAAATGGCCACAAACAACTGGCCAAGACTCATTTCGGGTGTTTTGAACCCCGACCCTTCTTAAAATGACGGTTTCGCCCTTTGGGCGAATCGTCTCCCAAAAATTGCAGAAAAATCAAGAAATTCCAAAAAAAATTCTCAAAAATGGGAAATGGCCACAAACAACTGGCCATGGAATATTTTGGGTAATTCGGTATCCAAACCTTCAAAAAATTGACGATTTTGCCCTTCGGACTAATCATCTCCAAATCTTCCCATGTTACCCCTGGTCCGAAGTCACACCTTCTCTAAACCCTTATGGCTATATTAGGAAGCCATTGATTTGGATTGATGTGCATCGATGAGGTTTATTTATGCATTTGATTGCGTTTTCATTCAAATTGATTGTGATTGATAGGAACAGTCTCCCAATCTGCATGAAACCCTGAATCAACCTACCTCACCCAAATTGCACCTGCATGAATTCTTAGCTAGGAAAATCACTCGCGTTAGGTACCGAAAGGGCGTTGGTAATGACACCAGCATAACCAAGTCCCCGAACCTAAAATCTCTGGTTCCGCAGAATTGATCGATCTCTCCCAATCGGTCAATAAGGTTTCCGGTCTACCCTCCAAGAAAGACCGGTGGCGACTCCAAATGCATGCACAATTTGCACATGTCACCACGACCACACTGAAGGTCGAACGCGATCGACTCTTATCGTCGAATCATTCTGAAAAAATACTCCCGCCGCGATTTGGTATGAGCCTGGGAGGGCCCGCGCCGATCCAAGACCCGCGATCGGTAATCCATTAGCCGCGTCCGCCTTTCGGACGGGTCGCGACAGCCATCTACATCGAATCAGATATTTTTGTTAAAAAAATTGGTTAATATGAAATTATCTGACAGAGGTTCTGTTGCAGAGCATATTAACAGTTTCATGCAGGTTACAGGTCAATTAGAATCCGCAGGCATAAATCTGAATATGAAGTTACAAGCTTTATTATTTCTATGTTCTCTTCCGGAAAGCTACAACACCGCAGTTCAAGGAATTTCGAGCACCATGAAGGATGATTTGACTCTGGATGATGCTGTGAGCAGTATCATGGATGAAGAGATGCGACAAAAAGTCTCAGGTGGAGAAAATTTTTCGACATCGGCATCTTCAAAGGCACTAGCAGTGGAGAACCGTGGAAGAAGAAAAAGCAGAGAAAAATTCAGCGGACGTGGTAGGTCACAATCCAGGGGAAAGATAGAGGTTACAAAAGATGAGTGATGGTTTTGTCACTAGACAGGACATCGTAGATTTCAATGTGAAGCCTACAAAAAGAAGCTGCGAGATGAGAATCAAGTAGCTAATGTGGTAAGCGATGAGCTTTTGTTAGAGAACTTGTGTTTATCTACAGGGCTTGACTTGGCTACAGATAAGTGGTTTCTTGACTCTGGTGCTTCTTTTCATTGTACCTTGCAAAGAAATATATTTATTGATTATGCCAGTAGAGATTTTGGGCAAGTGGTTGTGGGAAACGGCCACATGTGTTCAATTGTAGGAAAAGGAACTGTGGTTTTGAACATCTCAAGTGGTGGACGACTAATTTTGCGTGAAACCAGACATATTCCTGAGTTGAAGAAAAATTTGATTTCAACTAGCAAACTTGACCAAGAACGCATGGTAACAACTTTTCGAGGCGGGGAGTGGAAGATAACCTCCGGAGCAAGAGTAGTAGCAAAGGGAAAGCGTACAGGTACACTTTACCTTCTCCAAGGAGACAATATCAGTGATATGGTTGCAACTACAGTGGCTACAGGTAATTTATCTACTCTTTGGCATTATCGTTTGGGACATCTTGATGAAAAAGGTGTTAAGCAGTTACATTCAAAAAAGTTGCTTCCAGGTTTGCAGAAAGTTGAGTTAGATTTCTGTGAAAGTTGCATTTATGGAAAACAAAAAACAGTTAGTTTTCAATTGAATGTGCGACAAAATAAAAAACAAAAGTTAGAGTTGGTTCATACTGATGTATGGGGACCGGCTCAAGAACTCTCTTATGGTGGTAAGAGATATTTTGTCACTTTTATTGATGATGCAACAAGAAAGACTTGGGTATATGCTTTTAGAGAAAAATCAGAAGTATTCGGTGTTTTCAAAATGTGGAAAACCATGGTAGAAAAAGAAACATGTTATCAGATTAAAGCTCTAAAATATGATAATGGTGATGAATACACGAGCAATGAATTTACAGAATATTTGAGCCAAGAAGGCATACATGGGTTAAAGACTGTTCCTAAAACTCCTCAAGAGAATGGTGTGGCTGAGAGAATGAACAGGACCATTTTGGAACGTACAAGATGCATGAGATTACATGCGGGTCTCCCGTTATACTTATGGGCTGCTACAGTTGATGCAGCTGTATATTTGATTAACAGGAGTCCATCTAGTGCGCTGGATGGAGGAGTACCGCAAGAGCAGTGGTCAGGTAAAAAGGTCAATTATTCATATCTAAAAGTTTTTTGTTGTATTGCATATGCTTTGATTGACAGAGAGGACAGGAAAAAACTTGATGTTAAGTCCCAAAAGTGCATCTTTATTGGATATGGCGGTGATGAATATGGATATAGGCTTTGGGATTATGAGAATAACAAAGTCATTCGCACCCGGAATGTGGTGTTCCAAGAAGAAAAGATGTACAAAGATCGTCAGACAGAGCATGAGATGGCAGTAGAACCAGCATATATTGAGCTGGACACAATTCCTGTGAAGATGGTTCCAGTAGATCAGAGTGCATCTGAAGGGGAGGTTGTTCAAGATGAACACATTATTAATGAGCAGGTAGTACAAGAGGAATGCGATGATCCAGAACAGACTAACGACCCTGAAGTACCTGTTTTAAGGAGATCTACCCGTGTGAGAAAGCTAAAGGTAATTTTTGATCATTCAGCTAATATTGTTCTGAGCCATGTCTTATATACAGATTCGGAAGAGCCGGAGACTTATAATGAGGCAAAGAAAGACACATCTCACATGCAGTGGGAGCATGCTATGAAAGACGAGATGAGCTCGTTAATTCAGAACAAAACTTGGGAGTTGACCAAGTTGCCTACATGTAAAAAAGCTTTATTAAATAAGTGGGTGTATATGATCAAAAATGAAGCTGATGGTAGTATCAGATACAAGGCGAGACTTGTAGTAAAGGGCTTTTCTCAAAAAGAAGGGATCGACTACTCCGAGATATTTTCACCAGTAGTGAAGATGACATCAATCAGAGTTGCTGAGTATAGTTGCTGTGGAGGATCTTCATCTCGAGCAGTTAGATGTAAAAATAGCTTTTTTGCAAGGTGATTTAGATGAAGAGTTATACATGGCGCAACCTAAAGGTTTTGAAGTCAAAGGTAAAGAACACATGGTATGTCGCTTGAAGAAAAGCTTGTATGGCTTAAAGCAAGCTCCGTGACAATGGTATTTAAAGTTTGATGGTTTTATAGAAGAAAAAGGATTTGCACACTGTGAGGCTAATCATTGTGTTTATTTTCGAAAGTATAGCGATGGTGATATTGTATATCTCTCTTTATATGTTGATGACATGTTAGTGGCTAGTTCTAATATGAAGAGAATCACAGAAGTAAAGAAGATGTTAGCAGCGCAGTTTGCTATGAAAGACTTGGGAGAGGCCAAGAAGATTTTAGGCATGAAAATCATCAGGGATAGGAAAAATAAGAAATTATGGTTGTCGTAGGAAGACTATGTGAACAAGGTGTTGAAAAGATTCAACATGGACAAGGCAAAATCGATTGTGACTCCTCTTGCATGTCACTTCAAACTTTCCAAGGATATGTGTCCCAGTACTCAAGTTTTGAAAGAAGAGATGGCGGCAGTGCCGTATGCGTCAGCAGTTGGAAGTTTGATGTATGCTATGGTGAGCACGAGACCTGACATTGCACAAGCAGTGGGAGTTGTGAGTCGATATTTGCAGAACCCGGGGAAAGAGCATTGGAATGCAGTAAAACGGATATTGAGATATCTAGCAGGTACATCAAATTACTCTCTTTGTTATGGAGGTACATCTCTAGAATTGCAGGGTTATGTGGATGCAAATCACTCGGGTGATCGAGATAGTGGTAAAAGTACCATTGGATATGTCTTTACAGTTGCAGGTACATCAGTGAGTTGGGTATCTCAACTACAGAAAATAGTGGCTTTATCGACGACAGAAGCAGAGTACGTGGCGATCACGGAAGCCTCTAAGGAAATCGTGTGGTTACAAGATTATTTGGAGGAGCTACATCGAAAGCAGCCAGTGAGCACATTGTGGAGTGATAGTCAAAGTGCAGTACACTTAGCAAAGAATGCAGCTTATCACTCAAGGACTAGACATATCAAGAAGCGTTATCACTTCATCAGGTCAGCATTGAAAGATAACGAGTTAAAGTTATAGAAGATTGATGGCTCAAAGAATCCAGCTGACATGTTTACCAAGGTAGTAGACAGAGAGAAGCATATTTTCTGTACTACTACTATTGGTATTACTCCATGTTAATTGATGAGGAGTATCGCAGAGGCACAAGTTCGAGTTGCTAGTTTTTGAAGAGGATGGATGCAAAGTTGCTTGGTGCATCAGATATATTTGTCTTCAAGTGGGAGATTGTTGGCGTGAAGCCAAAATATATCAAAAAGATAGTATTAAGATTTCTTTTTTATCTTTTGTTCTTACATTTTCTTCTAGGTTAAAAGATACACCTTATATATTAGGGATATATAAGTTGTAGCCATCAGAAGAGAGAGGCAATAGAAGAGCAGACAGAAAGAGCAAGAGCAGACAGAATACGCAAAGTAGCGAATAGAGAGAAAAGAGAGAGAGAGGCCGTGACGGCATTCTTGAGTGTTCTCGTTTTCTTTTTCCTTCGATCTTGTGAGAAGATCGTCAGTTGCATTCTTACTTTTCTCGAAGACTAGTGAATTCGCAGAGTGCCTCTGCGCGGAGACGTAGCCCAGGTTTAGGTGAACTTCGATAACAAATTCTCTGGTGTGTTCTTCTAATTCTGTTCTTTTATCGTTATATTCTGCTAGTGTAGATTATTTGATTGGATTATATTTCTGGAATTGGGGCACGATTCCTATCATGTTGGATAATCAAAGCTTTGCCATATCAACCTTTGGTTAAAATCTTGAACCAAGACTAGATTGCCTGAATCCGTAAGCCGGGTGTCGTAGAATCATTGATTAATGCAGGAGAAACATTTGTGGACCAAACAGGGAAGCTTCCATTTGTCTCATGGAGCACCAAATTTCCATCAGAATCAATTGAAAGAGCTCCCGAAGTGCCACTGATTGGTCTCTCTCGATTAGCAACCCAAACGACAGTTAGCTCAGAAACTTGGTAATACCAAATTCCGACATAACGATGGCTAGAATTACCCGGGCTGAAGAAACCGAGAGCGAACATTTTACCACTGGAGACCAAGAGATTGCCATCTTTGATAGTAGTGTTTTGGTCTAGGATGCCCAAGCAAGTACTTACCTGAGGTAGAAAAAGAACAGCATGGCATACACTAACCCCTTTTCTGTGTTCATGTTGTCTTTTTATGAGGATACTAAGTTATGATGCCTGAGGCAACAAAAGGGGCTCGGATACCACGGAGGGTGTAATTCGAAAGAATCCACCATGTAAATGGAGTGCAAGCCACGACACCAATGTTATCCTTTCTAAGCTTCATATTTCTGGTCGATATTTCTCAATTGTGAAACAAGAAAAATCGTTCCTACTTCATGTAAGTTGACGAAATAATCGCTTACCTTGGCGATTCGCCTCACCTTTCCCTTCACAGCAGCCTAATCCCCTTAACCAACGTGGTCGAAAGAAGTTGCTTGAGGTGTATTTGCTTTCGCATCGAATCGGTTTAAGGTGAAAGAACAGGGTTCCGGGATAAAATCGCGCAGCTCATCCTAAAGAGAAGTTGACATTCCAAACCGTTCTGACGGAGATGGATACCACGTCGGTTTCCATCGGGCCGCAATTTCAGTTTGTCAAGCCTGGAAGTTCGAATCTTGAATCCTTACCCAAAAAAAAAAAAAATCCAATCTTGAATCTTCTGTTCAAACTGAGAAAAAAAAATAAGAGTCCTCTCTTTTAACTCACGGCTAGGTCAAATGTGTCATTTCATTTTCTATGAACCCTTTTCAGATTAGTCCTTTATGGTACGCCAGTATTCTTGTTTTCATATTGCAAAACTTAGCTACCATATTTAAGATGATTCTTTTGGCAGGCTGAAGTTAAAATAAAGCCATTAAGTTTAGACTGGTGCGACCAAAATGAACATAAACGCCATGTAAATCGACCCGATTCTGATTTTATACACTCAATTGTTCCGGATCACCAAATCTACGACCCGATTGACCGCACTCGAAGATCATGCAATAAAAAAACATCGACATCTATTCAATCCCGCTAACTAGGACAAAGCTCACACTTTTTTGTTTTCTCCATTCTTTGATCGTGATTTAGGCTTTCGGAATCAACGAAATAAAGAAAGAGAAGAAACTAGTAGAGTAGTGTCCTTTTCTTGCACTTATGACAGTGGGAGTTGGTCAGAGATGCCTTTGTTGACACCTAAAATTTTGACTTTTCCTTTTAATAATTTATTTTGCATATAAAAATCAAGAATTAAATTTTAATTCTTACAAAAAAAAAATCATATCATTTTTCATATTTATTTTTAGCATTCATGCATTGCGTTAGCATTGATTTGGATCGGCAGTGTCGAAATGAGCAAAATTGACAAGAGGTTGGGCCATAACTCATTTTGAAATTCAGCTAGCATGGAAGAAGTAGTACCAAGAAATCTTAAGGTAATTAGGCCTTTATTGGTCTAATTTAAGCTTGAGACATCCCGTTAAAATCTCTTCAGGAAAAGGCCTCAAATATTAATTTTCATTGTTCGAATAAGGCCTATTATACAGAGGCTTGACAGAATTCTACAAGGTTTAAATGGATTTGTTGGACCTAATTTGGTCCATTAGGATTTAATGGCCTTTTTGGTATTAAAGATTTTTGTTTTAGATGGCCAAAGTGGTAGCCTGTGATCTGACCTAGTTAGGCTCTATATAAGCATGATAATGCTTCACGTTTTAGGGGGGATCCATTCAGAAAATTCGAGGGAAAAAAGCCACACACAAAAATTCTCTGACGCCTCTCTTATCTCTTTCCGAGGTCTCTCTCGTCTCTTCCCGACGTCCTTCTTTCACACACTTCTCTCTAACTCATCCCTCCATTTTCGCTCGTCGTTGTTCTGCTCACGCCGTTGTCATCCCGACGCCACTGCTGTTCCGCCACGCTGCTGTTACCCCGGTGCTATTCTGCCGACGATGTCCTCACTCGTGCTACTGCTGATCACGCACTTCTGTCACAACACGCCGTCCCTGCTCGCGAGCCTCTGTCCCAACGACGCCATCTCCAGTCCTCGCGCGAACCAGCCTGTTTTCGTGTGGATCAGCTCCTACTTTGGCATTGTTTTAAAGATCTAACTGTCGCGACCCGTCCGAAATCAACGGACGCGGCTAATGGATTACCGGTCGCGGCCCCCACTCTGAAATGTGGATCGCGGGCCTTGGATCGGCGCGGGCCCTCCCAGGCCCATACCAAATCGCGGCGGGAGTATGTCTTTTGAGGGATTCGACGATAAAAGTCGATCGCTTTCGACCTTAGTGTGGTCGTGGTGGCATGTGCAACTTGTGCATGCATTTGGAGTCGCCACCGGTCTTTCTTGGAGGGTAGACCGGAAACCTTACTGACCGATTGGGAGAGATCGATCAGTTCTGCGGAACCAGAGATTTTGGGTTCGGGGACTTGGTTACGTCGGTGTCATTACCAACGCCCTTTCGGTACCTAACGCGAGTGATTTTCTTAACTAAGAGTTCATGCAGGCGCGATTTTGGGTGAGATAGGTATGAGTCAGGGTTTCATGCAGATTGGAAGACTAGTCCTATCAAATCACAGTCAATATAATAAAAGCGCAAGTCAAGTGCATAAATAAGTCATGTCAATACACATCAATTTCAATCATTGGCCTCCTAGTATAGCCATAAGGGCTCAGGAAAGATGTGATTTAGGGCTAGGGGTAAAATGGGAAGATTCGGGGACAATTAGCCCGAAGGGCAAAATCGTCATTTTTGGAAGGTTTGGATACCTAATTACCCAAAATATTCCATGGCCAGTTGATTGTGGCCATTTCCCATTTTTTGGGATTTTCCTGGATTTTTTAGAATTTTTTTTGGAAGACGGTTTGCCGAAAGGGCAAAACCGTCATTTCTGGAAAGACCGGGGGTCGAAAGACCCAGAACAGGTCATGGCCAGTTGAATGTGGCCATTTCCTATTTTCTGGAATTTTTTAGAATTTTTCTGAATTTTCCGAATTTTTTTGAATTTTTTATGATTTTTCATTTTTTATTGACTTTTTTGATTATTTTAATATTTTCTGAATTTTTTTAAAAATATTCAAAAATATTTTCCGGGCCGGGTCAAACCCGGCCCGCGCCTCTCGGGCGCCCGGCCCGACCCTAGGGGTCGACACCGGCCTAAAACGACACCGTTTTATTTTTTTAAACATTTTTCTATTTTTTTACAATTTTTTTGTTTTTTTATGAATTTTATTTAATTATCCGAAAATTCCCCGGATCGGACGGTCCACGTCATGTCACGTGGCTTCGTCTCGTGCGCCCGATCTTCCACTAGATCGGGCGACTCACAGAGAGCCACGTGGCTCGATCACGACCGTCGGATCAAAAATTAATTTATTTTCTTTTTTAGAAAAACCTACAAATCGGACGCTCTAGAACGTGCCACGTGGCCTCCTCTGGTGCGTCCGATCTTGTACAAGATCGGATGTCCCTCAGTGAGCCACGTGGCACATCCTCGTCCGCCGGATCGATTATTCGAAAATCATTTATTTAATTTTCCAAAAATTCCAGGATCGCGACACGTGTCGCGATCGTGACCGTCCGTTTGTTTTATTTGAAAATAAGCGGACCGGACCCCACCCGGCTGACGTGGCTGCCTACGTGGCACGCCACGTCGGCCGTTGACCGTTGACCGGCCGGAGGGTCGCCGGAGAAGACGATGAACAGTGAAAAATCTGGCGGGAATAGTACAAATTCCGGCGAGGTCGCCGGAAAATTGCGAAACGGGCCCGAAACTTGGTATTTTTCGCCCGTTCTTGCGGCATTCGACTCCTTAGACTCTCGGCATCAATATACAACAAAAAAACACAGCCATGAATACGCTAAAAACCGGCGAACCGGACCGGCTCCGGCGAAGAATTCGCGAAAAAATTTTATTTGTTTAAACTCGATTCTAGGCATTCACATGGCATCTAAAGGAGTTTTAGGGACTTACCTGAGGTCCCTCGATAGTCGGCGACCTTTGGTTTCGCCGGTGCGAGCTCTCGGCTCGGTCCGAGCACATGGAGCTCCGGCCACGGCTTCCGTCGGTTTTTCATGCAAAATAAACACGAAGCCGAGGGGGGGATGGTTCGAGGGAAGCTTAGGAGCAAAATAAGCAGCAAATAAGGCTCGGGGAGCCCCGGCCGAGACTCAAAAAACGCAAAGCCCATTTGGGCATTTCGTCGAACGGTCGGCGTGCATTCATAAAACGAAGCTTAGGGGGGAAAAACCGACCTTTTCAAAGCTCGACGACGGCCACAACCGCCTCGGTGGTGATGAGTGAAGTCAGCTCGAGGTCCGGAGGGGTCGCTCCAACTTCGGTTTTCGTCCGCCCATCCCCGCTCGCTCTCGGCCCTGTTTTCTTTAAAAACCCGAGCACTTCCTCTCTCGTGGTGGCCGACCGCCCGCCTCGACGCCCATGCCCTTGCCAGAACGAACATGGGTCTCTGCTGGAAGTGTCCCCCACGCCAGTTCTCCTTTTTTTCTTCCCGAAGCCGCGCGCCCATCACGCCCTGTTTTTTTTGTTCTTCCCACGGGTCTGCTGCACATTCTGTGCATTGCTGCAGACCCGGGTCGGGCCGGGTCGGGTCGGGTCGGACCCGACCGACCCGGTTCGGCCAAATCGCCCAAATCGCCAAATTGACCCCCCAAATGACCTCGTTTCATGAAATTGATGGCAAAATCGGATTCCTTGACATGTTTTCCATCAAATATGAGTATTTTCGTGAATCAATTTATTGAAATTCTGTGAAAACCCCAAATTGTCCCTAGGATCCGAAATTTGATTTCGCCAAATCGAAGGCCTAAACGATCTAATTAACCAAAATTGAGCCCACCAATGGATTCAGCATGATGAAAACTGTTGGGTAGAGGTGTTTAATTTTAATGGGTGTGCCCGTGTGAAATTTAATTTCAAAAATTGTGAAACCGGGGACTAAATTGAAAGATTTTTATGCAATTAAGCCCTTTTGGTTAAAATTGATCAAATTGGAAGGCAAATTGACTCAATTGCATTTCAATACTTTAGAGTCCAATGTCATAGCTTATAAAAACCGAGAATTGAAAATCAAAAGACTCGAAAAGGATTTTTTAGGCCCGGTTCGGGATTAGGTTTGTGAAGGAACACAATGAACCAAGCCGAATTTCCCTAATAAAAGGTGAAAATATTAAAGTGGAAATTAAAATAAAATTTCTGAATATTTTTTGTAATTTTCTGACCACGAATGGTATTTGTCCTGATTTTTTGGGTGTTTTTATAATTAAATAAATTCCAAAAAATATTAAAAAATTCAAAAAATATTTTTTGTTCAAAATTGGTTCCCAAGGCTAGGCTAAGGCTTCCAAAGTTGATTTTGCAATTTTTTGACCTTTTTTGCTATTTTTAATTAATTTTAGAAATAAAAACTATAATAACGGATGATCAAAAATCAGGTGTCAACAGCTGCCCCTATTTGAGAGTGAGCTCGTCAGAGGTTGCTTTCGAAGACAAAATGACACCTGGATCTTGACCGACTCGACTAGGGGAAAGAAATGCTATGACATCGGACCCTTAAGTCTTTTGATGAACGCTCAAATTAATCCCCGGTTTGCTCTTGCACTTTGAGCTCGGGCCTGAGTGAGAGAGGTTTACCTGAAGTTCACCTGCCAGATGATGTGCTTGCGGAATCTGAGGGTTCGTCGTTATGCTCCCGGCTGCGACGACTTTCAAGAAGATACCTAGGGCTTGCCATGACACCCTAGGAAAGTTAGGCTCTGACATGTATGGTAGGTCATACCATTATGGGGTTCCTGACTGGTAGGAACCTAAGGAAGGCGCATCCCATGCTTTAGGATTCGCCAAGGATTTTGATCCGTATGGTGGATCGGACCTTTGTATTGACCCTTCAGGCGGTTTCTACCTTCAAGTTGACCCTTATGGCGGTTTCTACCATGAGTTGATCCTTATGGCGGTATCTACCTTTGATTGACCCTTATGGCGGTTTCTACCATGAGTTGACCCTTATGGCGGTATCTACCTTCATTTGACCCTTCAGGCGGTTTCTACCTTCAGTTGACCCTTCAGGCGGTATCTACCTTTGGCTTAGTTTTGACCCTTATGGCGGTATCTACCTTTGAGTTGACCCTTATGGCGGTTTCTACCATAGTGAGACTCCGGACTGATAGGAATCTAAGGATGACGCGCCCGTTTTGTAGGGTTTGTCAGAGACTCGATCGTTCTGTAGATCGATCTCGGAAAAGGTTTGCCTACTAAAAGGCTGCGCCTATGAAATGACATATCCCGTCTTGTTGGGACTAGTCGAAGACTCGATCGTTCGTCCGTAGATCGGTCTTAGAATAGGTTTGCCTACTAAAAGGCTGCGCCTATGAAATGACATATCCCGTCTTGTTGGGACTAGTCGAAGACTCGATCGTTCGTCCGTAGATCGGTCTTGGAATAGGTTTGCCTACTAAAAGGCTGCGCCTAGGAGACTCCAATTATCCTGCAGAAAGCTGAAACTTGCAATTTTTCATTAAAAAGGTATCGGTTTGGGACCTGAGTTCTCCAGGGATCCTGCAAAACATGACCCTACGAGCTCTTCTTGAGAGAGCAAGGCATCCTTCCGGGTTCATGGGTTCTCCACGTCCGATGAGACTGCCTGAATTTTGAAAAAGGGGTCTCATGACGAGGGTTCTCCACGTCCGATGAGACTGCCTGAATTTTGAAAAAGGGTCTCATGACGAGGGTTCTCCACGTCTACTGGGATCGCTTGATTTTTTGAAAATGGGTCCTAGGACGAGGGTTCTCCACGTCATGCTAGGACTGCTTGATTTTTTTTGAAAAAAGGGTCCTAGGACGAGGGTTCTCCACGTCATGCTAGGACTGTCTGATATTTTTGAAAGGGTCCCGAGACGTGGGTTCTCCACGTCTACTGGGATTTCTTGATTTTTTTGAAAAAGGGTCCCGAAACGAGGGTTCTCCACGTCAAGCTGGGACTGCTTGATTTTTTTGAAAAGGGGTCCTAGGACGAGGGTTCTCCACGTCATGCTAGGACTGTTTGATTTTTTTTTAAAGTGGGTCCTAGGACGAGGGTTCTCCACGTCATGCTAGGATTGCCTGATTTTTTGAAAAGAGGTCCTAGGACGAGGGTTCTCCACGTCATGCTAGGACCATCATTTTTTGAAAGAAGGTTCTATCCTCACCCCTTCTTTTGAAAGATCCCGAAATTTGTCGGGAATTTAGTTTTGAAGCAGTGAAAGATTTTATTTTTGACAAAGCTCCACTTGGGTCTGTTGAGGCGACATTCTGGGAGCTGGGTTCTTCAGGTATCCTGCAGAAGTTCGAGCCTGAAAAATTTTTCTTCACCAAGAAAACGTTAGTAATCTTTGGAAGACAACGGTTGTCCAATCGACAAAATTTTATGACTTGAGTTTTAGTCATGAAATGTGCATTTTGATGTTGGAGGTTATCCAAAACATTCTTGCAACATACAGATGTGATCACAAATTCCTTGCGGGGCAAATCTGGATCAATAGTTTGAAAATTCCAAGAAGAGTTTGTTCAAAACATCAATTGGAATATTTCTCAACAATGAGGTCTTCTCACCTGTTTTGAGGTAATGATTTTTATAGGGGATGCACTCAATTCCCTACTGACCTGTGCCTAGGTTTTAGGCTCATTCGCAACGCATACATTTTGATCGATCGGGAGGTCTTCCACGGGACCGTAATGTTGGGCTTGGTATTGGTTTTCAAGGGGGACCCGCTTTAGAGTCGAGGCCATTGAACGAAAGTTTTCACCATCTGCTCCGGGTTTACAAGTCGAGAACCCTGTAAAATGAGAAAGAAATAGTCTTGCTCGTACCTCTTCGAGCTAAGCTATATGTTAACCCAAGCGTCTTAGTTAGAGAAGACTGTTTCAGGGTTGTAATGTTGGTAGGATTGGGGACCGAAAAAGGCTTATTTTTGGCCCAGAATTTGTGAAGGGATTGACATTGGTGATCATTGCAAATTTGTCACCTGTCCTTTCCATTCTGCATCTTCAATTTTTTTTAGGTGTGCAACCGCTTTTGAGGTGTGCACAAATTCTTGCGAAAGCGCCTCTGGCTGCATTAAGAGACTAACAACTCTATCTGTGTCTCTGCTCCGCGCTTGACATCATTTGGAGGAGCGACCTTTTGATCTGACTCCTTTAGGGGTCTTTCTTTCTTCCCAACTAGGCTTCATTGGGGGTCAAGCAAACAGCTTGTACGAGCATCGACCTTGCTTTTACCAGGCACTTTGCTTTTTCTTGATGCTGGGGATTTTTATCTTTTATCATCATTTTTTGAAACCCTGTTTTTCTCACCTTCGAGAGATCGTGTTAGACATGTGACCAAAGGTCTAACAAGCTTCAGCATTAACTTAGGGATTTCTTCGCAAACCCTAAGTTTGAACACTTCCGCTTTTAAATTGGCGCTGCCTCTGTCTTGGAACTTGCAATGACCACCAACGGGTTTATGAAATGAATTTGCAGGCTCAACTTGGCTGTGCAAAGGATATGGTGTGTGGGATAGAGAAATGAATGCTTCTCGTCATCCTATGGCACTTGGATTACCATATAAACAACACACAAAGATTGATGTTAGTCCGAGCAAGAAAATTTCTAACCATTTTCTCCTGATGCTGCTGGACTTGCTCCCTTTTTGCCCCGGTGTGGGGTGGTTCTTGACAGGGTTGAGAATGAAAACCGCCGTTCAAAGGGGTCGTCAATGGTCACCTGTAGTGTTTGGGGATATGAAACGAATGCCTCCGTCGTCCCAATCCATGTAATTGCTGCGAATAATCCCTACTTCCGTAGGTCCAGATTTCACTATCTGATCCGCTCCACTTCTCTCTCAAGTGTGTATAGGACGTGTTTGGATTTAGGTTTTGCCTCTCGTCTTTTGAGAAAACGTCCTTTCGAAATTTTTGAACAACTTTTGATTGGAAAAATCTATTTTATTTTCTCCAAAAATTTACCCGTCAAGGGGGTTTTATGATGCACAATGCATGTCCTTATTCATGTTCAGATAACCTCCTGTTTTATAACATGAATGTCAATGAAGTTTGAATTCTATGTCTTTTCTAGACATTGGATTCTGAAAACTTTTCTTTTCTTCTCTGTTTTTTATTCAACATCTTCAATGGATTGGGGAGAGGGATACTTACCTGTCCCCCGCGGCTGGAGATCCCTGAAAATGCGGAAGAAACATGTTATTGTACGTTCATGAATTTTTCAAAAAATTAGAACGATACATCCTACCCTTGGTCATGTGTTCCAATGGGTAATACTTGGGGTGTGAAAACCTGTTTCGCCTTGATGGCGAACCCCTGTCAAAGACGGGAAATATGTGTCAGTTTGCGTTCCAAAATTCGAGGCAAATTGGAACAATACAGCCTTGTTCTTGCTTTGTGTTTCCATTTGAACACAAACGCGCGGCTTGTAGAAGTTGGCCATCTATCTTGTGGCCATGATTCCTCCATCTAGTTGGCAATGAATCATTCTCAAGGATTTGCACTGGAGGAGATCCATTTGTGATTTTGGACGCATTCCAGCGCCACTCTTCAGAGTTCCTTTTATTCAAGGAAAAAGGAAATTTCTATTAGAATGCATGTCAAAGCATGTAATGTGGGAGCGATACTTTTTACCCTCCACTCTGTCTTATAATCAAAGACCATTTCTTGGAGTCCTGACTTCTAAGGTCGATAATTCTATTTGCCTCGTTGTCGGCGAGTTCTTTTATTTTGCGGCTTTCTGGTGCCAACAATTTTCTGTCCATCTTGACGGCGAATCCCTGTCAACAATAAACATCAAGTGTCAGTTCGTGTTTCGAAATTCAAGACAAATCGAAACGATACTGCTTTACTCTCACTTCGCGCCTCCATTTGAACGCAAATGTAAGGCTTGTTGAAGTCGGCCATCTAGCTCGTGGCCATGATCTACCCGTCTGGTTGGCAGCGAATCCTTCTCTAGGATTTGCACTGGATGAGATCAATTTGTGCTTTTGGACGTATTCTACGTCATTTTCTAGGGTTCCGATTCTTGGCAGCCTCTTGCAACGGATATTTCTTTTCGCCTCCATGTCGGGCGAGATCCTTTCTTTTGTGGCTTTTTGGTGCCACCAATTTTCTGCCGAATGAGAACAAACTCATGTTAAGCATGAGATCTTTGGGGGATCAATTTGGAACGATACAAAGTTACCGTTCACCCAGGTTTGTATCCTGGGGTTTACTTCCGATGAGGACGACTCTGTCATTGCGTCCATGGATTTTGCCAGAGAAGAAATGTCCTTCTTTTGTCCGGCGCACAAATGGCTCACTTGCCCCGGTTAGACGTAGTTCATCATGGCCAGGTGATGCCTGCTCCAGCTAAATTCATTCCAGCGTTTTGCTATAATCTCCATCCTCTTTGGGGATGTCTTCCCTCTTGGGATTCCTGATGACACCTTACTAACGTATTCCTTTCCTTCGTCGATTATTGACGCTTCTCATTTGATGTGGATGATGGATGTTGCTTCATCCCGTCTGTATTTGTGGGTGTTGTTCGCGAGACGATCCTCAATCACGTCGACAACTGCTTTGCCCCAGTTGGGCGGTGTTCATCTTGGCAGCGTGCCTTGGCATTCCCATGCTCCTAGACGATTTTCAATCCGATTTGAAGACATTCATGCACCTGCATATGAAGAGACAGGTGTGGGGATTTATCTGGCTTCATTTGAAATTTTAGGAAGGAGGTACTCCCTTCGAGACTTCGTCCTTCCAATACTTGAAGGAGCAGTGTTTTCCAAGTATTTTGCCCTAGTGAGGCTTGTCTTAGTGTTTGTCGTCTCTGGGTTCGATAACCCTGGTTCGATGCACTTTTATGGGGGATCGTGAGAATTTGCCCCCGGCTTGGCTCCTCGAAGCAGGTGGGGGAGCCCGCTCTCATGAATTTTTGTCGATTCTGGTCATCTATCTCGATTGCCAGATTCTTCGATTATTTTTTCTCTGTCCCTAGACAGCCTGACAATCTGGGGATTTGTCATATGGAGGTTTGGTGATTCTCTCCATCACAGTCGCCATTTGAGATGTTCGATGTTCCCCTATCGAAAAGAAGAAATCTCATGAGTAAAGGGCATGTATAATTGACTATTGGAGTCGATACAATTTACCCTTGAAATTTATCCTGCGGGAACCGGCATTTCTCCCTTTGGGTTCTCTGTATGCAGGATATGTGCATGATATGCATGATGCATGTTATGTGTGCCAGCAACGAAACATGAGTTCGTGCTTTTCACTCTATTCAGAGAAAGCATTTTTATCAAATATGTCAATCTGGAAAACTTGAAATTTTCTTTTCAAGCGCTCTTTTCACAGAGATTTCTAAATGATGATAAACTTCTTCAAGTTTTCTCAAAGGTTTTGTTTACAAATTGAGCTATTAGAATGCTCTTGAAAGTGTTTAGCCAAAGTGCATGTCTGAGATGCCATAAAAAGGGGCACTCCCTGTTTGTCATTTGAAGGTATTGCTCCTTGGGCCCTCTGCTTCTGTTCCCAACCTGAAAGGAAAAAGAAATGAAGCATTATTCTCATATCAAGAAAATAATCATTTTGGAACGATACGTCCTTTTATCATAATCGATGGTTCCGCGTTGCCCTTCTTCTCATTTAGAAGGGCTTGATGCATTTTGCTTTTGATTGATTACTCCATTTCATCATGATTCATGGGTGGTAACTGCTTCAGGGACTTCCCCTACGTATCCCCATGGTGAATTCGGCACATCCTACATTTGGTACCCTTTCCGGGTAGAGAGTGATTTGCCCCCAGCCGCCGGATGCTTTATCTGGGACTGACCGATTTAGTCGTAGGCAATTTGATCCTGCCGCATTGACGCATTCAGGCTATTTGACATCCGCGAGAATGAGTTTATTCGTGATTGGGTACTTCAACAACCTGCGTGATGAAATGAGTGAAAGAGTCAATCACTGCATAAGGAGCTTTAATTGAAACGACTACGGATTTACTATCCCCGCTCTAGTCACTTCTAGCATCCCAGATGCTGGAAATTTTTCAGTGGGCCCGTTCATTCTCGTCATCATCTGCAAGAATGGGAAACCATATCAGCTTGTGAATCAGTCAGTCCGATTTGGAACGGATACAACTTTTTCGACTTAGGGAGAGCCAATCCTAATTAGGTTGCTCCTTCTTCATAATTTGATTCATTTTGTCAATGGAATCCCAACGGGTGATATCTGCTGAAGGCACATTTCTTTCCGTCTTATGGGGAAGACAAATTTTCCTTCGTTTGTCTTTGACCATCTTATCCTGTAGACAAAAGACATAAAGGTCCCCGTCAGGTATAACATTCGAATGGCTTATTGGAACGATTACAGTTTCACCATCGTTCCATGATCATCTTGCATGTGATCGGATGAGGACATTTTCGACAAATGTATGCCATGTAAGACATGTCCCTCGTGTCTATCCACAAATGGATTTTCCTTCTCTACCTGTTTTTCACCTGAGAGGAAAAGATAGGAAATATTATGTCGGTATCTGATTGAAAATCAATTAGGAACGACACGTCTTTACACTTGATCCGGCTGCCCCGGTCAGGTGGCGTTTGCCCTAGTTGAGTGGGATATGCCCCAGTCGACTTCTCTGATCCTTTTATAATTTTTACACGGTTCCCTTTTCAATTAGGGGATATCTGTTGTTTGGAGTTTCCCGTCCCTTTTCATCTTGGTGGGCTTTTGCCCCAATGTGCCTTCTTGGTGAGAAGTCGACTCCTTTGTCTGTCTTCAAACATCCATCCTAGTGGCTCGAGTTGTCGACTAGCTTCGATATTCTTGAAGGACCACTCCTGATGATCAATAAAACACAATCAACAAATTTTCAAATTTAAAGAGATTAGATTACAGCTAATTCTCTTCTGAATGTGGCTCCTTTGATTGCATGTTGTTCAACGTCTTGAAAGATGGCAAAAATGCCCTCATCAGTTGACAATTTTTCTTGATGATTCCCTAGTCGGACAGTCAGGTTAGAATTTAAGACTGTCGGGGTACCCCCTGTGTGGTGAGGATGAGTGTCTTCATCTTTGTCATCATTGCGAACACCTAAGCCAACTGACTCTCCCGGGTGGTCAAACGCTTTTCTATGCCATCCTGGTCCATTTTAACTTGTGACTGATTCTTCACACAAGTCCTCGGATTTTGATTCTGGAAATTACCTGGTCGAATGACAGGAATATGTCAGAAAGGGAAGTAAAGCATAAATCCTTTCAATTTTATGCTTTCTTGTGATTAACGAGGATAAGGACTTTTACACAAGCCTTAACCTCATGTGAAAAATTCTTATCGATGTTTTTCAAGAGAAAACATAAAACTAAAAGGAGCGTAATCCATGGTTATTACTTTTGGCAAATCCCTAGAAAATCTGTGGAATTTCCAAGAAGATAAAAATGCAATTCCAATGTGTCCTAAATTCGGTGAGAGATAGGACATCCAAATTGAAATGATTTCCCGAAGGTAATTTGGATATCTTGTCTCCTCTTGAATTCAGGAAACATGAACGACTTTAGTTAATTACCAAGGATTACCAATGATGCATGCTATAGACCGGTTCAATTCCATGTCCGGCGCACCATGAAATGAATGTTAGATTCTCGTACTTGGGTTAAACATGCCAAGTGTGAGTTCTAACGAAAATTTCATCTGGGTAAGACATGCAATTGAACCGAAAAATCCGGATGGTTGAGAGAAATTCCAGTGTCGCGCTCCAATGTCAAGACACTTAGACAAGAATTAGAAATCGAGGTGTAAAAGATAGATGGGAGACCCACATGCGGGTGCTCCTTACAGACTCGATAATCCTGATAAAAGAAAAGGGACGACTGGAACGTGACCCTTAAGAACCTAAAGAGATGCCCCAAGTTAGGTCTTCGAGGGACGATGCTTGATGTCTTTGGTCCGGCTATTTCGGGTCTTCGTTTTTATCAGATCCCCTTTTGATAATGTCCGGCGGGTGTCTTGGATTTGCTGTTATCGCCTATCCTTCAATTTCCGGTAAGGTTACTGGATCATTCCTCGGACAGCTCAAAAAGGGTAGACTCCGTTGAATGTCCGGGCAGTCTGATGGCGGATGACGCGTCGCTCATACTTGAATACGTCCGGGATGTGGGACCGACTTGGAGAGATCATCTCTTTTATTTATACTCTAAAATGGAATTGGACTCAACCATCGAACTTGATGAATGCAGCATGTCGTGCGAAATAAAAGACTGCATGTGAATTTAAATAGAAATGGCAGGACCTTACCATGAGAGGTACCCAATGATTTTTTGGTTTTAGGTATACCAACCATCCATATACATGCGCATGAGACAAGTGAGGCTTGACTCTAGAAAAAAAATGGCTTAGGTGAGGAACCTAGAGGCTTCCCTCTATCCGAGTCGATAAATTCGTCCATGAGCGCAATCCACAACAAATGGATAAAAGTCTCGACTTGGATAGTGAGTAGGATCGAATATGGTCGACCCCAGCGCAATCGACGCTAGAGCGTTGTATATCGATCCCTGATCTATGGCTACCTGAAAAGGTGATTTCGCGGCCTGGGTTTGGGCGCTTTGTGCAAAGTGTCGTGATCCTCAAATATGCAGTGAATCATGCGCAACAATTTATATATCAATCAGCGCTTCAAATCATCCATATAACATACATTCCTACGCCCATCCTGCATAAGACAATGTTAATCACAGACTACACCCCTTATCACTCCAATCTGCAAAAACATATAACATCTATCGTGAGCGGACTTACCTCACCTTCAAGAGCGCCTGCAGGGTTAGAAAAATCACTCAACGTTTTCATTACGGCCTAAGTCCACTTGAGATCCAGAACCAAGTGTTCTAGAACAACTTCCCCAGTGGAGTCGCCAGCTGTCGCGACCCGTCCGAAATCAACGGACGCGGCTAATGGATTACCGGTCGCGGCCCCCACTCTGAAATGTGGATCGCGGGCCTTGGATCGGCGCGGGCCCTCCCAGGCCCATACCAAATCGCGGCGGGAGTATGTCTTTTGAGGGATTCGACGATAAAAGTCGATCGCTTTCGACCTTAGTGTGGTCGTGGTGGCATGTGCAACTTGTGCATGCATTTGGAGTCGCCACCGGTCTTTCTTGGAGGGTAGACCGGAAACCTTACTGACCGATTGGGAGAGATCGATCAGTTCTGCGGAACCAGAGATTTTGGGTTCGGGGACTTGGTTACGTCGGTGTCATTACCAACGCCCTTTCGGTACCTAACGCGAGTGATTTTCTTAACTAAGAGTTCATGCAGGCGCGATTTTGGGTGAGATAGGTATGAGTCAGGGTTTCATGCAGATTGGAAGACTAGTCCTATCAAATCACAGTCAATATAATAAAAGCGCAAGTCAAGTGCATAAATAAGTCATGTCAATACACATCAATTTCAATCATTGGCCTCCTAGTATAGCCATAAGGGCTCAGGAAAGATGTGATTTAGGGCTAGGGGTAAAATGGGAAGATTCGGGGACAATTAGCCTGAAGGGAAAAATCGTCATTTTTGGAAGGTTTGGATACCTAATTACCCAAAATATTCCATGGCCAGTTGATTGTGGCCATTTCCCATTTTTTGGGATTTTCCTGGATTTTTTAGAATTTTTTTTGGAAGACGGTTTGCCGAAAGGGCAAAACCGTCATTTCTGGAAAGACCGGGGGTCGAAAGACCCGGAACAGGTCATGGCCAGTTGAATGTGACCATTTCCTATTTTCTGGAATTTTTTAGAATTTTTCTGAATTTTCCGAATTTTTTTGAATTTTTTATGATTTTTCATTTTTTATTGATTTTTTTGATTATTTTAATATTTTCTGAATTTTTTTAAAAATATTCAAAAATATTTTCCGGGCCAGGTCAAACCCGGCCCGCGCCTCTCGGACGCCCGGCCCGACCCTAGGGGTCGACACCGGCCTAAAACGACACCGTTTTATTTTTTTAAACATTTTTCTATTGTTTTACAATTTTTTTGTTTTTTTATGAATTTTATTTAATTATCCGAAAATTCCCCGGATCGGACGGTCCACGTCATGCCACGTGGCTTCGTCTCGTGCGCCCGATCTTCCACTAGATCGGGCGACTCACAGAGAGCCACGTGGCTCGATCACGACCGTCGGATCAAAAATTAATTTATTTTCTTTTTTAGAAAAACCTACAAATCGGACGCTCTAGAACGTGCCACGTGGCCTCCTCTGGTGCGTCCGATCTTGTACAAGATCGGATGTCCCTCAGTGAGCCACGTGGCACATCCTCGTCCGCCGGATCGATTATTCGAAAATCATTTATTTAATTTTCCAAAAATTCCAGGATCGCGACACGTGTCGCGATCGTGACCGTCTGTTTGTTTTATTTGAAAATAAGCGGACCGGACCCCACCCGGCTGACGTGGCTGCCTACGTGGCACGCCAC
Source organism: Rhodomyrtus psidioides (assembly GCA_021437785.1). NCBI lineage: Eukaryota > Viridiplantae > Streptophyta > Magnoliopsida > Myrtales > Myrtaceae > Rhodomyrtus > Rhodomyrtus psidioides. Next base: position 629,866 of record JAILYB010000206.1, read on the forward strand.
GTCGGCCGTTGACCGTTGACCGGCCGGAGGGTCGCCGGAGAAGACGATGAACAGTGAAAAATCCGGCGGGAATAGTACAAATTCCGGCGAGGTCGCCGGAAAATTGCGAAACGGGCCCGAAACTTGGTATTTTTCGCCCGTTCTTGCGGCATTCGACTCCTTAGACTCTCGGCATCAATATACAACAAAAAAACGCAGCCATGAATACGCTAAAAACCGGCGAACCGGACCGGCTCCGGCGAAGAATTCGCGAAAAAATTTTATTTGTTTAAACTCGATTCTAGGCATTCACATGGCATCTAAAGGAGTTTTAGGGACTTACCTGAGGTCCCTCGATAGTCGGCGACCTTTGGTTTCGCCGGTGCGAGCTCTCGGCTCGGTCCGAGCACATGGAGCTCCGGCCACGGCTTCCGTCGGTTTTTCATGCAAAATAAACACGAAGCCGAGGGGGGGATGGTTCGAGGGAAGCTTAGGAGCAAAATAAGCAGCAAATAAGGCTCGGGGAGCCCCGGTCGAGACTCAAAAAACGCAAAGCCCATTTGGGCATTTCGTCGAACGGTCGGCGTGCATTCATAAAACGAAGCTTAGGGGGGAAAAACCGACCTTTTCAAAGCTCGACGACGGCCACAACCGCCTCGGTGGTGATGAGTGAAGTCAGCTCGAGGTCCGGAGGGGTCGCTCCAACTTCGGTTTTCGTCCGCCCATCCCCGCTCGCTCTCGGCCCTGTTTTCTTTAAAAACCCGAGCACTTCCTCTCTCGTGGTGGCCGACCGCCCGCCTCGACGCCCATGCCCTTGCCAGAACGAACATGGGTCTCTGCTGGAAGTGTCCCCCACGCCAGTTCTCCTTTTTTTCTTCCCGAAGCCGCGCGCCCATCACGCCCTGTTTTTTTTGTTCTTCCCACGGGTCTGCTGCACATTCTGTGCATTGCTGCAGACCCGGGTCGGGCCGGGTCGGGTCGGGTCGGGTCGGGTCGGGTCGGGTCGGGTCGGACCCGACCGACCCGGTTCGGCCAAATCGCCAAATTGACCCCCCAAATGACCTCGTTTCATGAAATTGATGGCAAAATCGGATTCCTTGACATGTTTTCCATCAAATATGAGTATTTTCGTGAATCAATTTATTGAAATTCTGTGAAAACCCCAAATTGTCCCTAGGATCCGAAATTTGATTTCGCCAAATCGAAGGCCTAAACGATCTAATTAACCAAAATTGAGCCCACCAATGGATTCAGCATGATGAAAACTGTTGGGTAGAGGTGTTTAATTTTAATGGGTGTGCCCGTGTGAAATTTAATTTCAAAAATTGTGAAACCGGGGACTAAATTGAAAGATTTTTATGCAATTAAGCCCTTTTGGTTAAAATTGATCAAATTGGAAGGCAAATTGACTCAATTGCATTTCAATACTTTAGATTCCAATGTCATAGCTTATAAAAACCGAGAATTGAAAATCAAAAGACTCGAAAAGGATTTTTTAGGCCCGGTTCGGGATTATGTTTGTGAAGGAACACAATGAACCAAGCCGAATTTCCCTAATAAAAGGTGAAAATATTAAAGAGGAAATTAAAATAAAATTTCTGAATATTTTTTGTAATTTTCTGACCACGAATGGTATTTTTCCTGATTTTTTGGGTGTTTTTATAATTAAATAAATTCCAAAAAATATTAAAAAATTCAAAAAATATTTTTTGTTCAAAATTGGTTCCCAAGGCTAGGCTAAGGCTTCCAAAGTTGATTTTGCAATTTTTTGACCTTTTTTGCTATTTTTAATTAATTTTAGAAATAAAAACTATAATAACGGATGATCAAAAATCAGGTGTCAACAGCTGCCCCTATTTGAGAGTGAGCTCGTCAGAGGTTGCTTTCGAAGACAAAATGACACCTGGATCTTGACCGACTCGACTAGGGGAAAGAAATGCTATGACATCGGACCCTTAAGTCTTTTGATGAACGCTCAAATTAATCCCCGGTTTGCTCTTGCACTTTGAGCTCGGGCCTGAGTGAGAGAGGTTTACCTGAAGTTCACCTGCCAGATGATGTGCTTGCGGAATCTGAGGGTTCGTCGTTATGCTCCCGGCTGCGACGACTTTCAAGAAGATACCTAGGGCTTGCCATGACACCCTAGGAAAGTCAAGCTCTGACCTGTATGGTAGGTCATACCATTATGGGGTTCCTGACTGGTAGGAACCTAAGGAAGGCGCATCCCATGCTTTGGGATTCGCCAAGGATTTTGATCCGTATGGTGGATCGGACCTTTGTATTGACCCTTCAGGCGGTTTCTACCTTCAAGTTGACCCTTATGGCGGTTTCTATCATGAGTTGACCCTTATGGCGGTATCTACCTTTGATTGACCCTTATGGCGGTTTCTACCATGAGTTGACCCTTATGGCGGTATCTACCTTCATTTGACCCTTCAGGCGGTTTCTACCTTCAGTTGACCCTTCAGGCGGTATCTACCTTTGGCTTAGTTTTGACCCTTATGGCGGTATCTACCTTTGAGTTGACCCTTATGGCGGTTTCTACCATAGTGAGACTCCGGACTGATAGGAATCTAAGGATGACGCGCCCGTTTTGTAGGGTTTGTCAGAGACTCGATCGTTCTGTAGATCGATCTCGGAAAAGGTTTGCCTACTAAAAGGCTGCGCCTATGAAATGACATATCCCGTCTTGTTGGGACTAGTCGAAGACTCGATCGTTCGTCCGTAGATCGGTCTTAGAATAGGTTTGCCTACTAAAAGGCTGCGCCTATAAAATGACATATCCCGTCTTGTTGGGACTAGTCGAAGACTCGATCGTTCGTCCGTAGATCGGTCTTGGAATAGGTTTGCCTACTAAAAGGCTGCGCCTAGGAGACTCGATCGTTCGTTCGTAGATCGATCTTGGGAAAGGGTTTGCCTACTAAAAGGCTCCGCCTCGGGGACTCGATCGTTCGTTCGTAAATCGGTCTTGGAAAAAAGGTTTGCCTACTAAAAGGCTCCGCCTCGGAGACTCGATCGTTCGTTCGTAGATCGGTCTTGGGAAAAAGGTTTGCCTACTAAAAGGCTGCGCCTAGGAGACTCGATCGTTCGTTCGTAGATCGGTCTTGGGAAAGGGTTTGCCTACTAAAAGGCTCCGCCTCGGGGACTCGATCGTTCGTTCGTAGATCGGTCTTGGGAAAAAGGTTTGCCTACTAAAAGGCTCCGCCTCGGAGACTCGATCGTTCGTTCGTAGATCGGTCTTGGGAAAGGGTTTGCCTACTAAAAGGCTCCGCCTCGGGGACTCGATTGTTCGTTCGTAGATCGGTCTTGGGAAAGGTTTTGCCTACTAAAAGGCTCCGCCTCGGAGACTCGATCGTTCGTTCGTAGATCGGTCTTGGGAAAAAGGTTATGCCTACTAAAAGGCTCCGCCTCGGAGACTCGATCGTTCGTTCGTAGATCGGTCTTGGGAAAAAGGTTTGCCTACTAAAAGGCTCCGCCTCGGAGACTCGATCGTTCGTTCGTAGATCGGTCTTGGGAAAGGTTTTGCCTACTAAAAGGCTCCGCCTCGGAGACTCGATCGTTCGTTCGTAGATCGGTCTTGGGAAAAAGGTTTGCCTACTAAAAGGCTCCGCCTCGGAGACTCGATCGTTTGTTCGTAGATCGGTCTTGGGAAAGGGTTTGCCTACTAAAAGGCTCCGCCTCGGAGACTCGATCCTTCGTTCGTAGATCAGTCTTGGGAAAGGGTTTGCCTACTAAAAGGCTCCGCCTCGGAGACTCGATCGTTCATTCGTAGATCGGTCTTGGGAAAGGTTTGCTTATTAAAAGGCTCCGTCTAAGGATTGACATCATTAACGTCTCTTTTGGGTATTTTCGTGAATCAATTTATTGAAATTCTGTGAAAACCCCAAATTGTCCCTAGGATCCGAAATTTGATTTCGCCAAATCGAAGGCCTAAACAATCTAATTAACCAAAATTGAGCCCACCAATGGATTCAGCATGATGAAAACTGTTGGGTAGAGGTGTTTAATTTTAATGGGTGTGCCCGTGTGAAATTTAATTTCAAAAATTGTGAAACCGGGGACTAAATTGAAAGATTTTTATGCAATTAAGCCCTTTTGGTTAAAATTGATCAAATTGGAAGGCAAATTGACTCAATTGCATTTCAATACTTTAGAGTCCAATGTCATAGCTTATAAAAACCGAGAATTGAAAATCAAAAGACTCGAAAAGGATTTTTTAGGCCTAGTTCGGGATTAGGTTTGTGAAGGAACACAATGAACCAAGCCGAATTTCCCTAATAAAAGGTGAAAATATTAAAGAGGAAATTAAAATAAAATTTTTGAATATTTTTTGTAATTTTCTGACCACGAATGGTATTGTTCCTGATTTTTTGGGTGTTTTTATAATTAAATAAATTCCAAAAAATATTAAAAAATTCCAAAAATATTTTTTGTTCAAAATTGGTTCCCAAGGCTAGGCTAAGGCTTCCAAAGTTGATTTTGCAATTTTTTGACCTTTTTTGCTATTTTTAATTAATTTTAGAAATAAAAACTATAATAACGGATGATCAAAAATCAGGTGTCAACACTAACCCTTTTGTTATCTGTGCTAGATTCTTGAGGGAATTGGGCAACGAATCAGGTTCAAGCAGGCCCGTTTTTGGACATTTTTTTCAGAATTGAGATTGTTGAAAATCCTCTGAAAAGGTGAGTCGGGCCTATTTTTGTGTGAACCAGACCCTTATTGTGATCTGTGTATGCTCATTGGTTGATCAATCGTCATCGACTTGTGTTAAATGTTTTATGAATTGATCTTTAAAAATCGAAGTGCATGAAATTATAACCTGGAGTTAATTAATGGACATGCACGAATCTGCCATGTACGAATTTTCAATGCTGAATTTGCCATGTACGAATTTTTTTATGCTGAATTTGCCATGTATGAAATTTTTGGTTTTGAATTTGCTGGTCTAATTTTTGTGTGCTGAATCTCTTTCACATGCTGATTTGGATTTTTTTTAGGGCAAAGATTGATTCGAAATTGATTTGGACTTGGGATAGTCTCGAAATTTGGGATGATTTGTCATGAGATTAAGATTTGAAATTTGGGTAATCGTTTTTTTGGAGGTGGATTTGTTGTTTTTTTGGAAAATCGGATAAAATTTCAATCAAATCAGAATCTTGGGCTTAATTTTTGAAATTTTAGGGGATTGTCTAAAATCTTTCTAAATCCTGAAGATAACTTTCCTAAAAATTCTGAAGATTAAAGATTCTCACCCAGAATAAGATACCTTTTAAAATATGAAAGATTATAAAAAATCCTCAGAAAAATCCTAAGAGATAATCCTTCTTAATTTAAAAGATGTCAATCCTTGGTGGATAGGGGATTAGCCCCTTTAGAATTTCAATCACCTTAGGTGATTTTCGAAAGTCTAAAAATGTTTGCACAATTTTAAACAAACATGCCCATAATATATGCTCCCCTCGTGCCTAGTCCCTTCAAAAAATTAAATCATTCGCCTACCCAAAATCTACTGGGGTGGATGTGATTTAAGTATAAGATATCGTGTTCTTTCCCTCTGGCAAGAGGGACGTTGTCGTCTTATACACATACTCGCATGCGAACTCGAATTTTCGAGAATGTAGCGTTAAAAACTCTACTATAATCTGAATCCTCGGAGATGAGTGAATTATCGGAAATTCGGAATTGAAGGTATATTATGGCATTCTTGTTTAATTTTGTTCAAATCCTTTTTTTTTTAAAATTTCAAAAATCCAAAAAAATAAAATAAAACAGGGTTAGATCGCGTTATTTGTGAGAGTCGAATCACGCCCTCTTTCGCGTAGATCCTCTCATGTGCCGGAGGCACAATCATCGTTAATAAAAGAATTGAATACAATGTAACTTCGTGCATGGGTTAGTGTGAGCACATCCCGACTACGAAGTTTGGAATGGGACAAATGGAGTAGGAAGACAGACGTTCATACTCACTTGTGTTTGAGTTATTATTGTATTGTGTGCATTGTCTTGGTGGATGTAATGCTGTGATTGAGTGATTGATTGGTTTGACTGTTGAGTCGAGTCAAGCATTGCATTATGTGTGGCTGAGGCTGGTAAGTGTACATGTGGATGGTTGTTATATTGTTATTTGTGAGTGGCTGTTATACGTTCATGTGTGGTCTTTGAGCTTTCGTTAGGATGCCCTGGGCGAATCAGTTTCCTAACCGAGCTTAGGCTTGATTCATTGAGATTTATTCTCACACCGTCGTGGGATAACATTTTCAGGTCCCAATGGATGAAGACTCGTGGACGACAGGGTTTGGCTTTTGGATTAGTTCTTTTGAAGTAGATGTGAAATTGACCTTACCCGACAGAGTGACTGACTAAGGTCTTATCTGGTTGCCCCGAAGTATAGGGTTATGCTCGAACGTCTGCCGTTATGCCTACTTTTCTATCTCTGTTTGTTTATGCTGTCAGGATATTAAAACGTTTCCACATGCGCTGATATATGATAGGTCGATAGTGTGCCTGGGACGCTATCTCTATCACCTCGTGGCGATTTGGCAAGGGATATCGCAAGCTCGAGCGTCAGGGCGTGACATGAACCTAGGATGGTGTCTGGGTAAGAATATGCCTAACCTCATGATAGAGGAATGGACGTTCTTGCCTTCGACCTCGACTACGTTAAGACTCCCCGCTCAGGCCTGAATCCGCGGGTACAAGGGGTTTCTTACCGTCCCCAAAGCTTTAAAAGGGCTAGGTACAGCTTCAATCGTCAAGTCAGATTTGCCCTTGTGAGCTCTAAAAATCAGGTTAATAAAGCATGCACACGCCACTATGCTTGTCTCTGCATTCGTCCCTTTCATTGCATATGTTCTTACATTTTCCTTGGGTTGGTCCATGGCTATAGGGTGTGTCATTAGGTAGACTTATCATGGGGCACGATAACATCCGTACCGTTGAGGTCACGAAGAAAAATCTCATCGATTGGCTCCCACAGTTAGATGAAGTCGCGCGTCACTACTTGAAAGCCGATTGGGGAAACTCATTCATCTGCTAGATATCCAAGTTCATATTGGGATGATCCAAGCTCTCGCTCGCTGCTGGATGGCACAGACAGCCACCTTTCTTCTTGGCAAACATGAACTCACGCCAACTTTAGAGGAGTATAGCGTGCTCATTAGTAAGTCTCTAGACGCCAAGCTCATTAGTCCGTACTTGAAGGGTGATGCCCCACAAGTTTTAGCCGAATTTCTCATGGTTGAGTTGCCTCTTTTGCAAAGAGTCTTAAAAGCAAACTACGGGCACTGCCCTTTCACTTTTCTGTCCGATTGTTTTGTTAGAGCCAGATCTCTACAAAGGGGCAAAGTATTCCTGCTGGCATTTTTTGGATTAATCATTTTTCCACGTAACAAAAATTCAGTCATACCTCGTCTGGCACATTTTGTTCAGCAAGTTTGTGAGGAAAGAAATTTTGTAAACGCTATTCTGGCTGAAACCGTCATTTCTCTAAATAACTTTAGGCGGGGCAAATCCAAAATCTTAACAGCCTCCACTGAACGTTTGCAAATATGGTTTCTGTCGCATATTAAGGAGTGTCAAGAGCTTGTGTCAACTGAAACCATTAGAAACTTTGCCCCTCCGTTGGTCATTTTCAAACAAAAGCAGAGTAACACCCCTGATTATCATTTTTCTGAATGGCTAAAACTCGTGAGGGATCCATCTGCCAAGTCCCTCCAATGGCGGGCCGACTGGTTTCATCTTAGCGAGGCTCGCTTAACTTCTGGTGGTGCTAGACCGGTTCCTCTCTTGGGCGTCATTGGGGTAGCTGAGTATTATCCGCCTCGAGTCATTCGTCAGTATGGATGCGTCCAGAAGCTACCTCCACCACTTCCAATCGCCCAAACGCAGCTTAGCTTCGAGAACACCGTAGTAGATGACGAGGAGACAATCATCACCACCCGCTATCTTAGGCGGCTTCTCAACCGGTCAAGCTCAATTTCCCAAGGAAGCCATTAGAGCCAGCTGAGGAGGCCTATCGATCCACCAAAGAGTACCGACTAAAGCATTCCATCCCTGAAGAGTGGCGACCAAAGCTTCTAGATGTCACCCCGGCCCGATACATGAATAACGAGCTCAGACGATCACTGGCCGAAGCCCACAAGGAGATCGACATGGCAAAGAAGACCATCAAGCGTTTGAAAGACCAAGCCGGCCCACGATCCAAGAAGTCGAAGAACGGAGCTGGGCCCTCGAAGTGATAGGCTCTTAGCCGTTCATGTCTTGTCAATACCTTATTTCGCTTATTTTAGGTCACTTTTAGGGAATTTTCATCAGATTCGTAACTCTCTTATCCTTTCTTGCATTTCCAAGTTGGATATTCATCTCAGTTTTCATTCACCCCTTGATATTGATTGAATTTTTGCACCCATTTCGGACAAGAATTGATTTTTTAACTTCAAATGAAAAATGTCCGTGAAATCCTCATCTATTGCGTGGGAAAATTTTGTGGCAATCCAACATGTTTTCTGTTTAATACGGAATTAATGCCCTAATGGAGCAGGCTGGAATTTCTCATCTTTTTCAGACTTCAGATCATGTTGCAGAATGCCCTAATTAAACGACTCCTTTTGCCAAATCTCAAAACTTGAAAGTTGTAGGTTGATGTCTCAACTAATAACCTGAAAATTTCCAGATTTTAATTCATACTTTCAAGGGGTCCTTCGTCCACTCATCCATGGACGGACGAAACAGTTTTCTGTACATCATTTTTTTGGGGAAACACATTAAAATGGGACTATCGGATCATTTTTAACTCAATCACCAAACATGAAAGTTGTTCATTACCCTCTTGACTACAAGCTCATAAATTTCCACACCATTCTGATGTCTGGATGATTTTCTACAAATTGTTTACCAAAATCCGACGGAACTGAAATTTTCCTAGCCACTAGCATTCGTCAAGTCCAAATGGCGTCAGTGAGTCTAGATTAGCCATGGACGGACCCAATGTGCATTATATGTCTTGCTCACCATATGATTGTCCTTCGCAGGTAACTTACCATGGGTAATCCACATGTCACTAGGTCAGTCGCAAAGAAAATGGCTGACAAAGTTGAACTAAACGCCGCAATCCAAGAAGCCCTCCAGGAGCACGTGGACGCCCTCAACAACAAAATGGATAGCATGGTCTCCTAGATGGCGGATAAAATGCTGGCAAGTCTCATGGCTAAGATGCAGCTGCCTGGCCAGACCCCTCAACCAATGGCAGATCCGCCTCCTGCAGCTAATGACCCAACCAAGAACCAAGGGCAGTTCCTGTCACTAGAGGACATGTACGTCCCAGGTTCTAGTATGATTGCTCCGCCGGTGGCTCCCGTTCACCAAGCCAGCCTTGTGGCGCCAGAGTAGACTAACGATACAGCAAAGCTGATGGCTCAGATGGAGCAACAAATGGAACAGAAGATGAAGGAAAGGCTCTGGGAAATTCAGGGAACACACAGTATCCCCCACATCGACTTTTCTGCCTTCACGAAAGTCGATGTGCCAGAGAAGTTCAAAGTATCCGATTTTGAGAAATACGACGGCACGTCCGATCCTGTGCAGCATATTCAGATGTACCAAGCGAGAATGAGCAAATATGCTGACAACGGCTCTCTACTGGTTCAGACTTTTCAGGCCAGTCTGAAAGAGGCAGCCATGCGATGGTATATTGACCATGAAGTATACAGCATGACGAATTGGAAACAGGCGGTGACTGCTTTTATCAAGCACTTCAATTTCAACATAGACGTCCTCGTCTCCAGAGAGGACCTGGAACAAGCCGAAATAAAGAAAGGCAAGACGGTCAAACAATATGCTACCAGGTGGAGGAACATTGCGTCCCAACTCAAGCCCGTCCCCCCTGAGAGGGAGCTCATGAAGCTGTTTGTCTCTACCCTTCCACAAACTATACGGACATGTCAATTTTTTGTATCATTATTTTATTTATTTTTTAACGACATGTCAATTTTTTGTCGTCCTACGTCGGCAACCACGAGGCATTCTCGTCGGATTGAAGAAGAGGGATTCCAATGACCTTCACCGGCAACGATTGGCCAACCCACGAGCATCAGCCGGCTCGCCCTGGGTCGGCGAGGTTGCGACGGTCCTCAGCGATGGCCGTCGCGGCCTGTGGCCATGGTCAAGGGCGCGAAGGCCCTCGCCAAATCTGAGCGAGGGCCCTCACGGCCCCATCGGCCATGGGCGAGGGGCCTCAATTGCACCTACCGTCGTCCATTTTAGATCTAGTCGTCGGTCCGATGCCCCATGGTTGCCGACGGTCTCAATTCTCACATTTGTGCCAATAATCGCGGGTCTAATCGCTTGGGCCAACAGATGTAGAGTTTGTGCATTTGTAGATGGCCGAGGTCGCGCGAAACTCGGCGTCGCCTCGCATGGCTTCTTTGTGGCTGTTGGGGCTTCGGACGCGATGAAAACGAGCTTGGTGCAGATCTGAGGCTGTTGTGGATGGCCTCTATTTTTTGTACTCCAAAACAGAGCGTCACTGTGAGAAGAAGGGAGAGGGAGAGAAGGAGGAAGAGGAAGAGGGCGGAGGCGGACATGGGCGACGAGGAGAAAGAGGACGGAGAGGTACAATTGAAGGGGGCGGAGGCAGGCGAAGGAGAGGGTGGCCAGTCGGCCAGGGGTCGGCGAGGGTCGTCAAGGACCCGTCGGCCTTGGGTAAATAAGAAAAAAAATTAACCAAAAAATTATGAAAAATTGCAAATGTATATCAATATATTCGAAAAAATCGATCACCGATGCCACATAAGCATTTTCGATCGCCACCTTAACTTTTCCGATCGCCACGTAAGCTTTTCCGATCGCCACATAAGCGATGGCACTCCAGTGATCCATATTTAAAAGTTGAGGCACTCAGGTGATCGAAAAAAAAGTTGTGGCAGTCAAGTGATCTCCATACAAAAGTTGTGGCACTCCTACTATTCTTTCCCCATATAAAGAAAGCTCATTTGGAAGCCTTTACGTAAGTGCTCTATTCAAATTCTAAAATAGGGGCGAGTGATCAAAGCGAATGTAAAATGTATAAAGACTCTATCAATTATCCGCTTCCTAAAAACGTAAGATTGAAAATACCTACTAGAGCATGGCTATCTTAGAAGCAGAGTTTGAAGAAAATGGTCTCATCCAAATTGATTCATTTAACCCATTTTTGCTCATTTCCATGCAAGACAAATGTAACGACTTATGCTCGACCCAATTTACACCCACTCGATACATATCACTCAAATACTTTCATATCTAACCCAATTTATGAATTTTGTTTCTTGTAAATTTTTAAAAATAGATATATTGCTAAAACAATTTTGACATTTTTTGTTCTAATTTTTAAAAGAAATTCCAATTTTTTTTATTTTCTTTTTTCCTTCTAAGTCCGACAAGGGTCCAGGCTCTTGCTGAGACATAGCAAGGGCCGCAGCCTTCGCTCTTTGCTAGGGTCAACCAGTAGCCCTCACCAGATTTAATAGAAAAAAGGTAAATAAAAAAAAGAAGATAAATTAAAATTAAATAAAATGAAAAATAACTTGTTTATGATTCATTTAAGCTTGTTAGGTAACCCGTTTATGACCCACATAAGATAGTTTTTAAAATTTAAGTCCTATTTATGGCATGCACTATGGATTTTTGATCCATTTTGCCATCTCTAATTGGGATGCTAGTCATTCGGGTGCCCGAAGTACCGTTCAAGGAGATGGGGATGAGGGATAAAACGTGCATTTGAATGGGGCATACAAAAGCACCATGTAATTGGTCAATTACGTTACAACAACAGTATGATCGATACATAGAATATTTTAATTCGTCCCTGGGAATCCTTATGTTTGCAGGTCGATCACTCACTCACTCTCTCTCTCTCTCTCCTTTAATCCCAAAAACTTATTAAATTTCCACGTGGCATATGCAATCTAGCGTGATTTCATAGGGTTGGTTATTGATGGATGGTTCGAAAGGCACCCTCCCAGCTCTTTCCTAGGGTGAAGCATCCTTCCATCCATATTTCACGACGCCTTTCGGCTATATATATTTATATATACTCCAAATGAAAATTACTTTCGGGGCTGGGGGTGACCTTCCTTCCCTCCACCGGGAAAGAGAGGGGGTGGGGGGACCCACTCCACGTTCGTACAAAATCACGTTGCCAGCTGTCAAGAAAGTGATGGCTCTTGGCGACAGACATGGACTAGGACTAGTTCAACCATCTCAACCTCTCGTTAATTGCCAACTGACGTGGCATAAAAACAATAAGAAAATAAAAGTTTAGAACGTGATCCACGATACGACAAGTGAAAAATTCTAGTGGTGAGGTAGTTGGGCCGTTGATGTGGGTCAAATTTATTTTTGAATTTTTTTTACTCTTATTTTTCTTGGGTTTGGTTTAGCTTTATTGTCTTGCACGCAAATGACTTTATTTAAGCCAATTTCAGCCTTTTTTTTTCTTCCCGTTTTCCATGCTTAATGATTAACCTTATTTCTGCTTTCTAATCTCTAGAAGATTTGCACCTGCCTTTTCCTTAAGCCATGCCGGAAAAGCCACTTGGCGAATTTCTATCAGATTGTTAACTATGGCTTGTCCTCTCCATTATATATATTTTCAAATTTTGGATTAAGTGAGAAATGTTAGTGAATTTAAAACAAAGGGTTAATATCACGAAAAAAGCCAAATTGATACACCTATTAGTTTTCGTTAAATTTTAACGTCAAATTGCTGAGTTAGATAACATGTCACAGCTGATGGGTTTATCAATTTAGGGTTTTTACTCTCCATTTATCATAATGGAGTTTTTTCGTGGTATTAACTCTATTTATAGAAATTAACATATGGTAAATTTATCATATGTATACAAGTTTAGGGTTTTTTGTAGTCAAAATATTAATTTGACGTAAATTTATCACTGATGTACCAGTTTGAGATTTTTTATGGTAAAAAAAATTAGTTTGGAATAAATTTATCGTAGATGTACTAGTTTGGGGGTTTTACATGGCATTAACCCTAAAACAAAAGCAAGAAGATAAGCATGTACCACCTAAGTATCACCGACATCGACTGAGACATGACATGCTGACATGTTATTTCTAAACAAATATAGAGATCCGACATGTTGGGACACATTGTACATTTTTTTTTTGGTTGAAACTTTGAATTTATTAAATTCAAAATTTTGAAACATGAGGACACATTGTACATATATTTTTAACATGTATATACAAAAATATCAGCGAAGAGTTTATTTATTTTTTTCCTGTTAGAGATTCACGATTATTTTTTTTTTGGGGTTGGCTGAATATATTAATTTTGAAGTGACTAAGTATATGACTTGATTATATATATATATTTGATAATCTGGATGCTGGAATCACATGTCGTTGGCGTGTTTGGAGCATTGAGCACATATCAATCGTATGTTGAAGAGTGTCGGACACGACATGGAGATTCCGAAAAGTGTATGTGCTTCCTAGGGTATCACCTCATCGGTCATGGTAACATCCAACAACACATCAAGGGCCTCTATTAATTTCCGTAAAGGAGATTAGTATTAATATGTAGTTGATAAGTGTTATGCATCTTTCTATAATTAATCAAATTTTTATATATGTCCTTATGGTAGTTAACTTACTCTATTAAATGCATATCAGGCAAGCACAATTAGGTTCACGCTACCATGTCGTCATCTTCTATTTTACTCTAAAGTGCAACATTACGTTAACAAGAGGTTCGAGTAAAATTCTTTCGATGCCCTTATTTGCCTCAATTATTACAAATATCTAATCTTATTTTTGGCTAGATTTCAACCTAAGCGTGAGGAGAAATGATACAATATTTAAAAATTGCACCATGCATATTTTTGGCATATTAAGTTTTTAGAATAGTGGATAGTGATCTTGTTATTATTATTTTTTCTTTTGTGGATTTACTCTTCTTAGTGTGACTATGCATATAAAATCACGAGAATAACCTATCTTCATTCTTCAACAACAATCTTATCATATCAAAGTTAATTAAAGAAGAAGTATCATGCAATTTGCAATTTCCAAAACATATCAAGCATAAGCAATCCATATCGGTTTTCAAAGTGAACTTGTGCTTCTATAACTAATCCAGGGGCAAGAGAATGGCATAACTAGCGGCCTTCGACCATCGAAACCGTAACTTCGTTCACAGAAGCCGTTCCGTCGCTCGTAGATAGATTCCCGCCAGGGTACCTATTCCCGACAACGTATGCAGGTCGTTTCGGGGATGCAAGAACAACATCTTCATTTGCCAACATGAACACAACGGCAGACATGTTCGGCCTATCCTCCGCCAATTCTTGCACGCACAAAAGACTGATCTGGATGCACCTCAAGGCCTCCTGTTTGGAGCACGAATCACCCATCAACTCGTCGATGACGTCCTCGCAGTTTCCTTCATTCCATAGCTCCCATACCTGCGATTGTATTGTGCACAAGCGAGTTTTTCAGGCTATGTATTATATGTGAGCTCAGTCCCGTCGCCTTTACATAGTAAGAGTTCCAATACTTACATGGCCTACCAAATTGTAAGATGCATTTTCACGGTGATATGCACCGTTCCTTTTGCCACTGATGATCTCCAACAGCAAAACTCCAAAGCTATAGACGTCGGATTTTATCGAAAATATACCTCCCATTGCGTACTCTGGCGACATGTACCCGCTGCCGCAGCAAAAAAAATCATCGGAAAAAATGGGTTTTGATTGATTAGTTGAGTTGAGGTTTTTGGACTCAGTAAGCACAGAAAGCACTGCGATGGTGGAAGTTCTTACTATGTTCCGACTACACGATTTGTGTTTCCTTGGATTTGATCCGCACCGCATATCCTAGCCATACCGAAATCAGATATCTTCGGATTCATTGCAGCGTCAAGTAGGACGTTGCTGGCCTTTAAGTCTCGGTGGATGATCCTGAGCCTCGAATCTTGGTGCAAGTACAAGAGTCCTCGAGCTACACCGGATGCGATGTCGAACCGTTTCCTCCAATCCAGCGTCGATCTTTGCGTTGTGTCTGGACCAAGATCGAGATATCAGCAAACCATGGTTCGTCGGCATGCGTTGATGCATGGAATCAGAGTACTCTAGCTAGTGGTAGAGCAGAGGATGTACCGAAAAGGAAGGCATCCAAGCTTTTGTTTGGCAAATACTCGTAAATTAGCATTTTCTCGTCTTCTTCGACACAGCAGCCGAGTATTCTCACCAGGTTCCGGTGTTGGAGCTTCGCAATCAACCGGACTTCATTCTTAAATTCTTCAACTCCCTGTCCCGAATGTTTCGATAGTCTTTTGACCGCTATTTCCGTTCCATTGTCCATAACGCCCTGTCAAATTACTTTTCAATTTGCAAGTCCGTATCAGTTTTTGTAAGTAGGTTTTTGTGTAATGGAAGGTTACCTTGTATACTGATCCAAAACCGCCTTGACCGAGCTTACTGAGGATGGAGAAATTGTTTGTTGCCGAAGTTACGGTGCTCAGATCAAAGAGTGGCACATCTCTGTTTCTTCTGGGTCCGTCGTCGCTGTCTTTTACACTCCGAGAGCCATTGAAATATGTTGGATCCAGGATATCACTCATTAATGGATTACGGCTTCTGCGATCTGTTTCCAAGACAACCACATAAATGCCATTACCGTCTTGAAGAAATTGTGAGATTCTTCATTCAGAAATTCATTTCGTTAAACCAAATGAAAGTTCTAAGCATAATAAAAAGCGTACTGATGCTGAGGACTAAAAGTGACGTACCCTTTCTCTTCTTGATCACCAAGCTGTACGAGAAAGAGCCGGCGAGTAGTAGAGCTGTCAAAATCGAAACCAGAACTATCGCAAACTTCGCCTTTCGGCTGAGGGATCTTGTTTTCCTATAACGAGCTGAAAGGAAAACACACTATTTCAGATTCAATGACCTCGAATGTGATTGTGTCAAGAATAGAATGAAAAGTTCTCTCAGCCTCAACTTGAAACCAGATATCGCCCTGCGCAGTTTATGCGATGCAAAAGCTCAAACTAGGTTCCTAGAATCATGGATGTAACTTTTTGTGCTCATGAATTTAACAATGATAATCTAATAATACAAATGACGTTACGGGAGGTAAACCACATTAACCAAAGAAGTATTATTAACATAGAGTAGCAGAAGCAGGAGTACCTAACTCGACCGCATCGACCCGCACATATAAATCTTGACCTGTATCGGAATATGTTCTTGTATCGACTAAATCGCCCGGCCATATGAGGCACCCGAAACCTCCCAGGCTCTCATTGGCACTAGCATAAGCTGTGCAAGAGCAATCCCTCAGGCATTCCTCCTCACACTCCTTCAAGCTCAAGCTCAAGTTAGCACGCGCTTTTGAAGTGTCCGGCACCTTCACGAGTGCTACCTTCACGAATCCTTCTCCGCTTCGACACACCGAAACCCCTTTGCTCCTTACGCACCCTGCCGATCCATCTCTTAGGTTCCAATCGCTTGGGGACTTGGGCTCGAACCCTGGCAGGCATGTGCACTCAAACTGCGCCGCATTGTATGGATTGCAGTAGCTGTTGGGCCCACACTTGCCGTAATAATCGCACTGGTCCATCGGAGCATACCAGTATTGTATCCACTGCTGATCTTGGTCGTGCCATGTGGATCGTTGGAGTGACCCCGACTCGTTGAGCACCATTGATGTGATGATTGATGTGTTAACGGTGCCATACACTATAGAAACCTCGTCTGGGTCATTTACAAAGCTTACGTTGAAGATGAAAGAGTTAATCATTTCAGGTACCCCGCTCCACCGATCTCCAATCCATGATCCGGCACGCCAGTACGGTTCCCCATCCTTGTACAAAATTAATTGAGGGTAGCCTGTCGGGTCAATCCTATAGGAGCAATTTCCCGGCGTCGGATCCTCCGGGGACTTCCATGATGTTAGGAACCGGTCCAAACCGGTTTTGCGGTTCAGTCCGAGTTTCATGAAAGGAAGCATAGTGTCTGTTGGATAATCAAAGCTTTGCCATATCAACCTTTGGCTAAAATCTTGAACCAAGACTAGATTGCCTGAATCCGTAAGCCGGGCTGTCGTAGAATCATTGATTAATGCAGGAGAAACATTTGTGGACCAAACAGGGAAGCTTCCATTTGTCTCATGGAGCACCAAATTTCCATCAGAATCAATTGAAAGAGCTCCCGAAGTGCCACTGATTGGTCTCTCTCGATTAGCAACCCAAACGACAGTTAGCTCAGAAACTTGGTAATACCAAATTCCGACATAACGATGGCTAGAATTACCCGGGCTGAAGAAACCGAGAGCGAACATTTTACCACCGGAGACCAAGAGATTCCCATCTTTGAGAGTAGTGTTTTGGTCTAGGATGTTCAAGCAAGTACTTACTTGAACTAGAGAAAGAAGCAGCAGGGCATATACAAACCCCTTTTCTGTATTCATGTTGTCTTTTTATGAGGATACTAAGTTATGATGCCTGAGGCAAAAAAAGGGGCTGAGTGAATGATACCTCGGATACCACGGAGTGTAGTCGAGGTCTTAATTTGTAAGGATCTACCATGTAAATGGAGTGCAAGCCATGACACCGATGTTATCATTTCTAAGATTCATATTTCCGGTCGATATTTCTCAATCGCGAAACAAGAAAATCGTTCCTACTTCATGTAAGTGGAAGTAATAATCACGTACCTTGGCGACTCCCCTCGCCTTTCCCTTCACAGCAGCCTTATTCGCTTTCGCATCGAATCGGTTTAAGGTGAAAGGACAGGGTTCTGGGTTAAAATCGCGCCGCTCATCCTAAAGAGAACTTGACATTCCAAACCGTTGCGATAGAGATGAATGCCACATCCGTTTCCTTCGGCTGCGATTTTAACATAGAAACAGCCAGTCGAGCCTGAAAGTTGGAATCTCGAAGCTTCTGCTCATAAGCTCACGGCAGAATGAAGTCAAAACGCCTAGTTTGCTTCCAGCAGAATGTGCATTTCTCAGGTCTTCTTCAAGGCGAGGTCAAATGTGCCATTTGATTTCCTGTGAACCATTTACAGATGATTCTTTTGGCAGGCTGAAGTTAAAATAAAGCCACTCAGTTTAGACTAGTGCGACCCAAATGGGCATAAACAGAGTTTTTTTAAATTGCCGTGGGACGGAGTGGGGGGCCCCACCCCCACGGCAATTAATTGCCGAGGGAGGGGATCTCCCTCCTCTCTTCGTTTTTTTTTTTTTAATAATATAAAAATAAAAATACTGATAATATTAGATTAAAAAATAAATTATTTAAAATTTTGGGATTTTGCATATTTAATTTGTTTGCTTTGCTTGACAATTAAACTACCAAACAAAGCACTTTAATTTTTTTAATTTACGTAAATATTTTTTCAACTCTGTCTCGTCGCTTTGCGATCCCGTCGTAAAAAAAATATTTACGCGCCTCAATTCCAAGAAAAACGAGCAAGACGACGGCGTTTGCTCTCGGGATCGTGGAGCGATCACATTTATGTAAAAAAAAAAACGACATTTGCTCGCGGGGCCGCGGAGCGATCACATTTACGTAAAAAAAAAATTACGCATCTCGACTCAGAGAAAAGCGAGCGAATGAGCGAGGTGACGGCGTTTGCTCGCGGTGCAGCGGAGTGATCATATTTATGTAAAAAAATATTTACGTGTCTCGTTTGCGAAAAAAACGAGCGAACGAGCGAAGCGACGACGTTTGCTCGTTTTTCTTGGAATTGAGACGCGTAAATATTTTTTTTTACGACAGGATCGCAAAGCGACAATGCGGCGTCGAAAAAATATTTACGTAAATTAAAAAAATTAAAATGCTTTACTTGGTAGTTTAATTGTCAAGCAAAGCAAACAAATTAAAGATGCAAAATTCAAAATTTTAAATAATTTATTTTTTAATCTAATATTATCACTATTTTTATTTTGATATTAAAAAAAAACGAAGAGGGGAGGGAGATCCCCTCCCTCGGCAATTAATTGCCGTGGGAGAGGAAGGGGGCCCGCGGGTGGGCCCCAGGTCTCCCTCAGCGTTTGAATGGCCGAGGGAGACCTAAAAACGTAATTTTTTTTTCAAATTAATTTTGTAAATATTTATTTTTATAGTATTATTTTTGAAAAAAACTCGCATAAACACCGTGTAAGTAGACCCGAGATTAGTGCTGGGCACTGCTAGGTGGCGTGAGAAAAAGGCAAACCCCAAGAATAGACTCCACTAATCTATCTACGGTTGTTTATTTTCCTTAGTTGTCCATTTAGCTATTCATTTTGTTTATTGTGGCCTCGCCGCCATACGTCATCTGCACAATCGTGTAGGAAAATTATCAAAAAGGTCATAAATTCAATGTAATTGTGACAATTCAATCTTTAATATATATTTTTGGACAATTGAGTCTTAAAACTTTATATTTATGCCAATTCAATACATTTAGCTAGCCGGTGCTGACAAGATTTTTTTTTTCAAATTAAATTTATATTTCTAATAACATTTTTCATATCTTTTTCTTTTATTTTCTTTTAGGGGCTAGCAAGAGGCCGCTGATGACCTCCGTCGTCCACTAGGCCGCTGATGACCTCCGGCCATCGCTCGTAGTTGGTCGAGGGCCATGAGTCTTGCATCGGCTGGTGAGGCCTCGCGGCTCTAGCCTAGTGGCCGGCGAGGGCTCGCGACTCTCTTTTAGATCCGAGCAAGGGGCCGCCAGCCCTAAGAAAAGAAAATAATTTAAAACCCTGGATATGTTAATGTTGGCACAAACGCAAAATGTTTAAGGCTCAATTGGCCCAAAAAAAAAAAATTTAGGACTGAATTGGCACAATTGCAATAAGTTTTATTTTTTTTGTAATTTTCTCCGATAGTGTATCATAGTGTATCATGTAGTTCATGAAGGGTGAATGAGATTGGTAACCCGGAGAAACCCTAACCTGATTAGCCCTTTAATGGTAGGCTAGTATTCTTGTATGACAGAACTTAGCTACCATATTAACCTGATTCATTTGATTTGATCACAGTTACTGTTGGTGCATCCAAGTTGCAGATGCAGAAGGTTTATTTTCACTTATTAATGTCAAAAGCTTTTATTAATTTTCTGAAATCTCAGGAGTGAATGGGTTCCATTACGGTGTACTTCTGACCATTATTGTGCCTATTATCAATGTATTTGCCACAATTTTTATATGATAGACGACCATGCAATAAAAAAAACGTGGACATCTATTTTTTCCTGCAAATTAGAACAAAGACCATACTTTTCTCCCTTGTTTGATCGTGATTTAGGCTTTCGGAATCAACGAAATAAAGAAAGAACAGAAACTGGTCGAGTAGTGTCCTTTTGCGGGCGAGAGATGCCTTGATTAGTCGCTCATCCATTTGGCCCCATCGGGAAAGCATATATACTTTTTCCTTTTCATTAGATCAATTTGACCTCAAAAGACTAAAAACAATGTTCAATCACACATCAAGAAATGTGACCCCAAAAAGTGGGTTACAAAACCGGGTCAATGGACGAAGATGAACCAATGATTAGTCTTGGCAATGCGAGGTGGCGTGAGGAGGAGGCAACCCCAAGAACAGACTTCAAAATATTTGTCACGCCCCACACCGGGGTGCGCGGCATCCAAGTCAAGTCATCCCTCGGGTCATCAAGATAGTGTCCCAAGTTAGCCATTGACCCACGATATTTAAATACACAGACAGAAACGTTTAATACTCCCAGACAATAAAAGAGACATAGATAGTAAAGCAGGAGACATATAATATCAAAATATCAATTCATTTACGGATTCTTCTTAACTCAATCGGGGTAATACAATAATCAGCCTCATACTTCAAGGCGGGATAGGGTTCAATTGCATCTACTCCCAACGTTCTCTACTTTAACTCTCAGATAACCACAAGCTCCATACATGAAAAATGTTCCCACGAAGGGGTGAGATACAAATCTCAGTGAGTCAATGCCTAAACCTTGGTTAGGGCGTTGATTCGTCCAGAATATCCTATCAGGCAATCGTAATCACATAGTATGTATCTCAATAACAGGCAACTTACCTATCGCATTGCCATACACGATGCAAAATGTATGCAATATATATTATAACATGATTATGACAAGAATATAGCATGTCAACCATATGCTTATCAATCGTATCAACTTGACTCGCCTATCAAGATACCTAAATGGCCACAATGCAACCTTGCATCAATTAGATAATGAACAACATACAAAGTCGATCATTAAGTCACAAAGTTACTTATAAAGCATCAATTTTACCATTTAGAATCTCTGGATATATAAAAGCACTACACCCAAGACAGTAATAATTTCGAGCATGTGCGAATATGAGCTTTCGTCGTTCTACTCGATTTGTCCCATACCAAACCTCGTAGTCAGGATATGCCCATACCAGCCAATGCACGAAACATATGATGACATATCAAATCCACGTCAACTCGACTCAATATCGAGGCACTCAAACAAGCCCAACGCACTCCAGCATCAACCAGACTTTAGGACAGGCGTCGTCCTAAAGTCACTACCCTATGCATATGGCACTCCAGGTAATGTCTTCTATAAAACAGGCGTCGTCCCATATCCTATCAGCGACGGCTTCTACAAGTCGTGACCCCATGCCCATGGCACTTCAGGCACAATAAGCCCATGCTCATGGCACTCCAGGCACGACATGTAGGCTTCCCAAAAGGGGTCCGATCCATCACAAGTTACGATCGGCTTCCGACAGTCTCTTCATGCTCCATGCCAGCTTCGCACCACGCCAAGATTGTCGGACGTCTAACAAGTCATGTGATTATAGTCCCCAGTGCCATTGGCACCTCTAGGTACACGGGCTAGGATCTCAGCCTAGGATCTCGGCCAACTTGGCTGGCCATGGCCTAGCCACACGGGCTAGAATTCTCGGCCATGGCCTGAGTGTGACCGGCCACGACCCGGCCATTATGGGCCACGACCTAGGCCGAAGTGAGTGAGTGGGAGATGAGAGGGAGAGAGACATATAGGGAGGGGTGAGGGGTATGGCCCTTCCTCCTATTCTATGTGGGACAAGAGGATGATCGATGATGTCTGATGATGTCATCGATGATGTCATGTGTAGCAAACCCTAGGGGCATTTTGGTAATTTTCTCAAATGTCAAAGGCATTTTGGTAAATTGCCTACTCAGGGCAATTTGGTCAATTCGAAATCTAATGGGGGCATTTTCGTCAAATATCGTCCTAGGGGTACTTTGGTCCCTCGCCAATCTTTAAAGGACAATCTCGTCCAATTCCAAATCAATAGAGTTAAAATGAAATATAGGTTTAGGAATCTCGACCCTAAAATGGTACGATCGATCGATCGATCGAATGCTAAACTAATTCGATCGTCGATTCAAGAGATTTTCCATTTCTATTATCTAAACTACCAAGACTCAGCCTCAGACCTCAAATTAGAACTCTCGACAATTCATGGACTAACTTCTATTATCAGAAAAGTATCGAAATCCAGGGCGTCACACTATCTACGGTTGTTTAGGCTGCGTTTGGTAACACTCCAGGGATTATGTTTCTGTTCCAAAAGTGTTATGGGAACACTTTTGGAACAGAAATGCGTTTGGCAAAAAACGGTTCCAAAAGTGTTCCGAAGAACACTTTTAAGAAAAAGAACACTTTTGGTCGTAAAAAAAGAAACAAAAAAAAACATGCTTTTTTGTTTCTGGAACACTTTTGGTCCAACGCTCTCTAGTCGCCGTCGGGTGCCGCCGCCGTCGCCGTCGGGTGCCACCGTCGCCGTCACCGTCGGGGGCTGCCGCCGGTCGGGCGCCGCCGCCGGTCGCCACCGCCGCCGGTCGCCGGTCGTCGACGGCCGCTGCCGCCCGCCGGTCGCCGGTTGCCACCACCCGCCGCCGCCGATCCTTCCTTTTGGCGAGAAAAGTGTTTTTTTTTTTTAAACTTACCAAACGCGTTTTTATTCCCAAAAATCGTAGCCGGGAATAGAAACACAAAAAAATGTTTCTGTTCCAAATATGTTCCCAAGAACAGAAATGTTACCAAACGCAGCCTTATTTTACACAGTTGTCCATTTTGTCACTCATTTGTTTGTTGTCGCCTCGCCTTCGTACGTCATCGGCACAATCGTGAGTCATGTAGCTCATGAAGGGTTGATGAGATGGCAACTTGGAGAAACCCTAACCAGGGCCTCCCACCAAAAATGGTGGAAGAAAGTGATGAGAAAAGGGATTTGTATTTCTTGGATGTGTGGCTCAATAGAAGAGGGGTTAGTGCCCGTTCATTCGCACTAGCGTCGGTATTTTAATATGCCGGTGTCGGTTCCACGTTTCGAATACGATTTACGCATGATTTTTTAAAGTCCCTTTTGGACAAAGCTATGGTTTTGCATCAGGCACTTGCATTCAGAGCTTAACATGCATATGTACTATGCAGATCTTTTTAGAACTGGCTTTCTGATAATAATGTGAACTTGCTTATCATCCATTGACCGTAGGAATCCCGACATCATTAACAGAAGTGGAACCAATGCCATTACTAGATAACACATTCGCTCCATGTTAATTACAAGTTAGCATGATTACATAATATGCATGGCAAGTTTCATGTTTCAAAAATTGGGAAATTGGTTTTGAGGGGTAGGTTCCAGTAGAACTTGGTACCCGAAGCCTGGAACAAGCTTTTTTTTTTTTTTTTCATGTTATATGTATTCGTGCAATCCTGTGGTATTTTATAGCGTTTCATGATGAGTGTATAATTTGAAAATAGTAGTCTGAGCTTCAATATCCGGTAGTATCTATGGCTGAGACTTTTACTTAATTAAGACTTTATAATATTCGTGTGTTTAAATATGAGTTGTGAAAAAAAATGAGTTGTGGTCAGTGAATTGTAACAACAAATGTAGTTCATTAGAAGTGATGATTCACTACAATCATTTAGTTAAGAATGCAGGTGAAATACCGACCTTGAAACCTATGACAGGATAGGTTCTAAATTCTAGGGTATGTAATAAGTTTCAAGTTTCAAAATTTAGGGAACGGCTTTTGACGAGTTGGTTTAGATTTCAAGTGGAATTTGGATAAATAGGTAGATTTCCGGTTTCAAGAAAAGCATGTTGTGTCGGATGGATCCGAATTGTCTGCCCTTGCGATATGAGCCATCCGTTTTTAAACGGACGGCTTAGATCTTTTATTTTTAAGGGAAAAATTTTAGGTTTTTTGTTTTTGTTTTTTTAGTAATAATTTGGGCAATCCATTTATAACACGGATGGTCCGGATTCAAAGGACGGGGCCTGCCCTTTTAAGGGAAGGGCAGACGATCCCTTCGCGTGTCGGATACGGAAACCATAATATTTGACTTGGTCAAACAAAGAGGAAACGAAAAGAAGAGGATGGAAAATTGACCAGGTAAAAAAGTGACCAAAACTCGCTTTTTTAGACTCGTGTAGACATGGAGAGCACACCGGAATCAACATGGAAAGGAGGTTATCTCCTCCCTATCTATGATTTAGATTTGATGTGAATTAATTAGAAGAATAAACATTTCATCATCGACCGTCGTATCTCAAAACCGTGAATAAGTTCGACCTGTAGATTTTTTTCATTATGTAAAAAATTTTGTTGTCATCATAGAAAAACTGAGGATGGATTTTGGTAATTGTCCCCGGATGGGATATAATTAGACATGTTTCGTTCATAAATACTATAAATTAGATAAAATTACCAAAAAAGTTTCAAATATATTGTAGTTGTGTCAATTCAGTTCTGTTTTTTTTTTTGTCAATTGAGTTATAATCCTTTTGCATTTGTGTCAATTCAGTTCATCCGGCTAATTTTATTCATAAAATATTTACATTGGCACTGACGTGGATCATTTTTAATAATACTTTATATTTTAGGATTTTTATTTTATTTTATTTTATTTTATTTTATTTTTTGTCTTCCCAGCTTCTGGCCAGTCGATTAGGATCATATCATATGAGAGCTCGAATGGTTTTGTAAATTACATTGAACAAACTAAAAATTGTGAGATTACACGATAGACTATCGAGCGACTCAGCTTTAGTGTATACGAATCATGTTTGCCAGCTGTTAAGAGAGTAATGGCTCAAGGTGTACAGACATATAGACTAGTTCAACGATCTCAACCTCAACCTCAACCTCAACCTCAACCTCAACCTCTTGTTAATGTTATATACCCAAGGAAAGAAAAAAATATACGAGAGGGACCGGCTGACGTGGCACCACACAATCAATGGTTATAAAATTCTAGTGGTAGATTAGTTGGGCCGTTGATTTAGATCAAATTGATTTCCTTATCATTATTATCTTTATTATTTTATTGTTTTTGTTTTAAATTAACTTTATTGTCTAAGTCAATTTCAACTTAATGATTAACTGCTCTCTAATCTCTGGAAGATTTGCGCCTGCCTATTACTTATACCAAACATTATGATTACAAGTAAGAGTGATCGGTTCCCCGATCCAGTCCAATTCCCCTCAAGAACCGATAATCAGATCGGTGGTCCCGATTCTTATTTTCTGGAATCGGGGACTGGGCCAGCTACCCAAGGAACCGAGAATCGGACCGATTGTGCCTAAACAAATAAACAGAAAATCTTACAAGTGGACTAACAGACTAGGCATGATCAAAATTTGTTATCGAGAACATTGCCATCAACAGACTGGGCAGATTAAGGGAAGGTTCTTCATGTATCTTTCAAGGAACTTTGCCATGATCATTTTACGGAGAATTAGATGGATATTACAGCTACAAGATCCAAGTGGTACATTCGAATTTGGATATCTATAATTTCGAGACAATCTGCCATAAGTTATAGAGCGAGAAAGGGCAAAAACAAGAGAAATCAAATAACATTCTTGAGAGATTTTAAGTGGCAAAATATCCAAAAAAAAACCTGAAACTTTAGCATTTGTGACAATTATATCCATTTTTTTGTCTCATAAAAAACCTTAAACTTTTACATTTGTCCCAATTCTACCCCAAATTTTTACTTTTGTCTCAATTTTACTAGTCTAGTATAAAAAAAACCTCAACTCTAACATATGTCCCAATTATATCTAGAACATTTTTCGTCTCATAAAAAACCTCAAAACTTTTACTTTTATCCCAATTCTATCACCGTTAGTCTTCCGTCCATAATCATTGCTAGTTAATCCTATGTGGCTCGAGCTTTTTCGCCGTAATTACCAATGAATCTTTGAAATTTAGAAATAGTAAGTTTTAGGGACGGCAAGATTTTAGATCGTTAGTCCAAATATCTCTATATCTAGCAATTTTTTGGACTGTTGAGTGCTGAAAAGAATACAAAACGTGCCGTCTTGAGCGACTCTGTATCTCCCGGCAATATGTAGGGGAAGCAAATATAAAAAAAGACGTTCATGAATTTTTTCATGTCAGTTTTGCTAAGATTTAATTCATTAACAACGTGAAAATGGCACGTAGGTTTAACTAATGGTGATTATGGACGGAATCTAACGGTAGCAGAATTTAGACAAAAGCAACAGTTGGAGGTTATTTATGAGAATTTTTTTTGGATATAATTAGGACATATGTTAAAGATGAGGGTTTTTTTATATTAGACTGGTAAAATTGGGACAAAAGTAAAAGTTTGAGATTTTTTATGAGATTTTTTTTTATATAAAAAGTTGGAAATTTTTTTATGTATTGGGCCGATCTTAAGTCCGCCTATTTTGTAAGCTTGTATTATCCATTTTGAGCGTTGTTCCCAAAAGCTAACAAAGAGTGACCAACGCATTACTAAACACACTAGAGAAGTGATTGCACTTAGAGTGAACGTTTTCATCTAGATGGCGAAAAAGTGCACGAAAGACTATGCGTATTTATGTCTCTGCAAAATACAAAAGAAAGAAGCAAACCCTATACATTACGGTTACTTAAAAAAATATCGATCGGTCTGATTCGGGCAATCCAATCCCGTCCCATTTCCCTGGAACAGGGAACCAAACCGCCCGGCCACCGGTTCAATATTAAGAACCGAGAACCGAACTGGACCCATCTAGAATCGAGAATCGGACCACTGGTTCGCGTGGTTTGATTTACTCACCCCTTACAGGTTCTAACAAAATAGGATTATGGGTCGATGCCGAGTTCGGCAAAGTCTCGAGAGCTATTGTGATAGATTTTAGAGTGAATTTGCGCCGTATGATTAATCAATTGCTAAGAGAACGGCAAACTAGAGGCCTTCGACCATTGAGATTGTAATGTCGTTCGCAGAAGTCGCTTCGTTTCTCGCAGCTAGATTCGCGCCAAGGTGTTTACTCTTGAAAACTTATGCAGGTCGTTCCGAAGATGCAAGAACCACGTCATTATTTGCCAACATGAACACAACCGCAAACATGTTCGGCCTATCATCCGCGGATTCTTGGTCGCACAAAAGACCGATTTGGATGCACCTCAAGGCCTCCTCTTTGGAGCATGAATCACCCATCGACTCCTCAAAAATGTCGGCGCAATTTCCTTCCTTCCATAGCTCCCATACTTGGGATCGGGTTGTGAACAAGTAGCATATCACAAGTGTTTCAGGCTACGTATTATGTCCTAGTTCAGTCCTAGAGTTCGGATACTTACATGGCCTACCAAATTGGAAGAAGGATTTTCATGGTAATATGAACTGTTCCTTTTGCCACTGATGATCTCCAACATTAAAACTCCGAAGCTATAGACATCGGATTTTATCGAAAATATACCTCCCATTGCGTACTCTGGCGACATGTACCCGCTGCCGGAGCAAGAAATCACGGAAAAACATGGTTTTGATTGATTAGTTCAGTTGAGGTTCTTGGACTCAATAAGCACCTAAAGCATTGTGAAGGCGAAACTCCTTACTATGCTCCGACTACTCGATTTGTGTTTCCTTGGATTTGGTCCTTCCCGCATACCGGGTGAGCTTCCTTCCCTCAAGTCTCCGTTCGGACAAAATCACGTAGCAGCTATCAAGAAAGTGATGGCTCAAGGCGGCCAGCTGACGTGGCCTAAAAAAATAAGAAGATAAAAAAAAAAATAAAGTTTTAGAACGTTGATGTTGGTCAAATTGATTTTTGAATTTTTTTCCTTATTTTTCTTGGGTTTGGTTTAGCTTTATTGTCTTACACGCAAATGACTTTATTTAAGGTCCTTTTCCCCCGTTTTCCATGCTTAATGATTAACCATTTTCTGCTTTCTAATCTCTAGAAGATTTTTTGACCCCAAAAAAAAAAAAATCTCTAGAAGATTTGCGCCTGCCTTTTCCTTAAGCCATGTCGGAAAAGCCACATCACAAATTTCTGTTATATATATAAAGTGAGAATTGTTATTGAATTTAAAGTAGACGGTGAATATCACGAAAAAACCAAAATTGATTCACCTGTAATAAATTTATCCCGAACTAATTTTTAGATTACAAAAAATCATAATCAGATACATCTGTGATAAATTTATCCTAAGTTGGTACATATGTGATACTTTTATCCTCATTAATTTTCGTTAAATTTTATCGTCAAATTACTGAATTAGATGATATGTGAAAATTGGCGGGTCTATCAATTTAGGGTTTTTAATCTGCATTTGTCATAAGTATATTTTTCATGGTATTGACTCTATTTTATGTAAAGCAATCGGGGATAAATTTGTCATATATATTCAAGTTTGGGATTTTTTATGATCGAAATGTTGTTTGAGGTAAATTTATTATAAGTGTACAAGTTTGAAATTTTTGGTGGTAAAAAAATTAATTTGGAGTAAATTTATCACAAGAGTACTAATTTGGGGTTTTTCATGACATTAATCCTAAAACAAAAGCAAGAGGATAAGCATGGCTACCACCTAAGTAGCACCGACACCGAGACACGGTACACCGACATGTCATTTCTAAAAAGATGTAGAGATTCGACATTTTGAGACACATTGTAGATACATGATAAGTTACCATGTACATACAAAAATATCATTAGTGAGTTACTTCTTCTTCTTCTTCTTCTTCTTCTGTTAAGGATCCACGATTAGTTTTTATTTATTTATTTATAGATTGGCTGAGTATATTAATTTTGAGGTGGTTGAGTATATGACTTGAGTGTATGTATTTTTGATAATTTATCTTTGACCTCTTATTTCTTGAAAATGCTTAAAATTGATCAGTGTGTCGAAATAGCATGTTAGGATGCTGGAATCGCATGTCGTTGGCGTGTCTAGAGCACTAACCACGTATCGATATATTGAAAAGTGTTGGACACGACAAGAAGACTTTAGAAAGTGTCTGTGCTTCCTTGGGTACCATCTAATTGTTCATGATAAAGCATCCAACAACACATCAAGGGTCGATATTAATTTCCATAAAGGAGATTAGTATTGATATGTAGTTGATAAGTGCTATGCATCTTTGTATCCTTACCGTAGTTAAGTTACTCTATTAAATGTATACCAGGCAAGCACAATTAGGGTCACGCCACCATGTCGTTATGTTCCCTTTGACTGATCAACATTACAATAACAAGAGGTTTGAGTTAAATTCTATCGATGCCCTTATTTGCCTCAATTATTACAAATGTCCAATCTTACTTTTGGCCAAATTCAACCTAAGGGTGAAGAGAAATGATAGAACATTTAAATATTACACCACACATATCTCTGACATATTAAGTTTTTACAATAATAAGCGATAATCTCATACTTTTTTTTTTGTGGATTTACTCCTCTAAGTACGCTTATGCATATTAAATCACGAGAACAACCTAACTTCAACAACAATCTTATTGTATCAAAGTAAACTAAAGAAGAAGCATCATGCAGTTTGCAATTTCAAAAACATATCAAACATAAGCATTCCCTATCGGTTTGACAGCAGAGGCATGCAAACGTTTCTCTTCAGGACTTCCATAAATTCCTAGGTTTTCAAAGTGAATTTGTGTTTCTAATAACTAATCCAGGGACGAGAGAACCGCACTACTAACGGCCTTCGACCATCGAAACCGTAACGTCATTCGCAGAAGCCGTCCCGTCGCTCGCAGATAGATTCCCGCCATGGTACCTGCTCCCGATAACGTATGCAGGTCGTTTTGGGGATGCAAGAGCCACATCTTCATTTGCCAACATGAACACAACGGCGGACATGTTTGGCCTATCCTCCGCCAATTCTTGCACGCACAAAAGACCGATCTGGATGCACCTCAAGGCCTCCTCTTTGGAGCACGAATCACCCATCAACTCGTCGATGACGTCCTCGCAGTTTCCTTCATTCCATAGCTCCCATACCTGCGATTTTGTGGTTCACAACGGAGTGTTTCAGGCTATGTATTGTGCGTGAGCTCAGTCCTGTCGCCTATACTTAGTAAGAGTTCCAATACTTACATGGCCTACCAAACTGTAAGATGGATTTTCACGGTGATATGCACCGTTCCTTTTGCCACTGATGATCTCCAACAGCAAAACTCCGAAGCTATAGACATCGGATTTTATCGAAAATATACCTCCCATTGCATACTCTGGTGACATGTACCCGCTGCCGCAGCAAAAAATCATCGAAAAAAAGGTTTTGATTGATTAGTTGAGTTGGGTTTTTGGACTCAGCTAGCACAGAAAGCACTGCGATGGCGGAAGTTCTTACTATGTTCCGACTACTCGATTTGTGTTTCCTTGGATTTGATCCGCGCCACATATCCTTGCCATGCCGAAATCAGATATCTTTGGACTCATCGCAGCGTCGAGCAGGACGTTGCTGGCCTTTAAGTCTCGGTGGATGATCCTGAGCCTCGAATCATGGTGCAAGTACAAGAGTCCTCGAGCTACCCCGGATGCGATGTCGAACCGTTTCCTCCAATCCAGCGTCGATCTTTGCGTTGTGTCTGGACCAAGATCGACATATAGCAAACCATGGTTCGACGTCATGCGTTGATGCATGGAATCAAAGTATTCTAGCTAGTGGGAGAGCAGAGGATGTACCAAAAAGGAAGGCATCCAAGCTTTTGTTCGGCAAATACTCGTAAATTAGCATTTTCTCGTCTTCTTCGACACAACAGCCGAGTATTCTCACCAGGTTCCGGTGTTGGAGCTTCGCAATCAACTGGACTTCATTCTTAAATTCTTCAACTCCCTGTCCCGAATGTTTCGATAGTCTTTTGACCGCTAATTCCGTTCCATTGTCCATAACGCCCTGTCAAATTACTTTTCAATTTGCAAGTCCGTATCAATTTTTGGGGAAAAGTACACCCGGAGTGCCTTAACTTTCGTACGGTGTGCACTTAAGTGCCTTAACTTTCAAAGTATGCACTTAAGTGCCTAATCGGAGTAAAAGTGTGCAGTTGAGTGCTAACTCCGGCGAACAGTGTACATGTGGATTTTCTTTGTATTTTTTAATAATTTCTGAAATTTTAATAAAATCCACGTGTACATTAAATATTAATAAAAAATACTATTCACCGGCACCACATCAGCATTTCCGGCGGCCACCTCACCTTTTCCGACAGCTACGTCAGCATAGGCATTTAAGTGAACACTTTTTAAAAGTTAAGGCACTTAAGTGCACACTTTGAAAATTAAGGCACTTCAGTGCACATCGTACGAAAGTTGAGGCACTCCAGGTGTACTTTTCCCCAGTTTTTGTAAGTAGGTTTTTGTGTAATGGAATGTTACCTTGTATACTGATCCAAAACCGCCTTGACCGAGCTTACTGAGGGTGGAGAAATTGTTTGTTGCCGAAGTTACGGTGCTCAGATCAAAGAGTGGCACATTTATGTTTCCTCTGGGTCTGTCGTCGCTGTCTTTTACACTCCGAGAGCCGTCGAAATATGTTGGATTCATGATATCACTCATTAGTGGATTATGGCTTCTGCTATCTATTTCCATGACAGACACATAAATGCCATTACAACCTTGGAGAAATTGTGAGATTCTTCAATCAGGAATTAATTTTGTTAAACCAAATGAAAGTTCTAAGCTTAATAAAACGCGTGCTGATGCTGAGGACTAAGTGACGTACCCTTTCTCTTCTTGATCATCAAGCGGTATGAGAAGGAGCCGGCGAGCAGTAGAGCTGTCAAAATCGAAACCAGAACTATCGCAACCTTCGCCTTTCGGCTGAGGGATCTTGTTTTCCTATAACGAGCTGAAAGGAAAGTACAACACGGTGTTTCAGATTCAATGACCTCGAATGTGATTGTGTCAAGAATACAATGAGAAATTCTCTCAGTCACAACTTGAAACCAGACATCACCCTGCAGATTTTATGCGATGCAAAAGCTCAAACTAGGTTCCTAGAATCATGGATGTAACTTATCATGCCCACGAATTTAATCTGTTTTGAAGTTCGTTTCATCATTTGCTTGACAATTATAAACTAACGATACAAATGACGTTGCCGGAGGTAAATCGCATTAACAAAAGTAGTATTGTTGACATGGAGGCACAGAAGCAGGAGTACCTAACTCGACCGCATCGACCCGCACATATAAATCTTGACCTGTATCGGAATATGTTCTTGTATCCACTAAATCGCCAGGCCATATGAGGCACCCGAAACCTCCCAGGCTCTCATTGGCACTAGCATAAGCTGTGCAAGAGCAATCCCTCAGGCATTCCTCCTTACACTCCTTCAAGCTCAAGCTCAAGTTAGCACGTGCCTTTGAAGTGTCCGGCACCTTCACGAGTGCCAGCTTCACGAGTGCCAGCTTCACGAATCCTTCCCTGCTTCGGCACACTGACACCCCTCCCCTCCTTACGCACCCTGCCGATCCATCTCTTAGGTACCAATCGCCCGGGGACTTGGGCTCGAAACCCGAGAGGCATGTGCACTCGAACTGTGCTGCATTATATGGATTGCAGTAGCTGTTGGGCCCACACTTGCCGTAATAATCGCACTGGTCCCTCGGAGCGTACCAGTATTCTATCCACTGCTGATCTCGGTCGTGCCATGTGGATCGATGGAGTGACCCTGACTCGTTGAGCACCATTCTTGTGATGATTGATGCATTAACAGTGCCATACATTATAGAAATCTCGTCTGGGTCATTTGCAAAGCTTTCGTTGAAGATGAAAGGGTTAATCATTACAGGTACGCCGCTCCACCGATCTCCAATCCATGATCCGGCACGCCAGTACGGATCCCCATCCTTGTACAGAAATAATTGAGGGTAGCCCGTCGGGTCAATACTATAGGAGCAATTGCCCGGTGTCGGATCCTCCGGGGACTTCCATGATGTTAGGAACCGGTCCAAACCAGTTTTACGGTTCAATCCGAGTTTCATGAAAGGAAGCATAGTGTCTGTTGGATAATCAAAGCTTTGCCATATCAACCTTTGGCTAAAATCTCGAACCAGGACTAGATTGCCTGAATCGGTAAGCCGGGCTGTAGTAGAATCGCTGGGTGATGCAGAAGAAACATTTGTGGACCAAACAGGAAAGCTTCCATTTGTCTCATGGAGCACCAAATTTCCATCAGAATCAATTGAAAAAACTCCTGAAGGGCCACTGATTGGTTTTTCTTGATTAGCGACCCAAACAACAGTTAGCTCAGAAACTTGGTAATACCAAATTCCGACATAACGATGGCTAGAATTTCCCGGGCTGAAGAAACCGAGAGCGAACATTTTACCACTGGAGACCAAGAGATTGCCTTCTTTGAGAGTATTATTTTGGTCTAGAATGTCCGAGCAAGTACTTACCTGAACTAGAAAAAGAAGCAACAGGGCATATACTAAACCCTTTTCTGTGTTCATGTTGTCTTTTTATAAGGATACTAAGTTATGATGCCTGAGGCAACAAAAGGGGCTGAGTGAATGATACCTCGGATACCACGGAGTGTAGTCGAGGTCTTAATTTGTAACGATCAGCCTTTCTCCTGGCTAACATTAGGCCACTCATCCTAAAGAGAACTTGACATTCCAAACCATATTGACGGAGATGGATACCACGTCGGTTTCCATCGGCTGCAATCTTAGTTTGTTGAGCCTGAAAGTTCGAATCTTGAATCTTCTGTTCATGAGCTTGCTGTAGAAATTGAGAAAAAACAGAAGAGTCCTCTCTTTTAGCTCATTAACTGCAGTTGCTGCCAAGAGAGAGTGGAATGTGTATTTTTTCTGTCCATGCTTTCTATGAAGTCCAAACGGCTGGTTGCTTCCACCAAGATGTCCATTTCTCAGGTCTTATTCAAGGCTAGATTTGATTTCCTTTGAACCCTTTTCAGATTAGTCCTTTAATGGTGGGCTAGTATTCTTGTTTTGATATGGCAGAACTTAGCTACCATATTAACCTTCTGTGATGGTGATTTAGGGGGAAAATTGTCAAAAAAGTCCTAAACCTATTACACTTTTGTCAATTCAGTCCTAAACCTTTTAATTTTGCCAATTCAGTCCTAAACCTTTTACATTTGCGCCAATTCAGTCCTAAACCTTTTTTTCGTGCCGATTCAGTCATAAACCTTTTGCGTTTGTGTCAATCTAGTCCATCCGGCCGACTTTGGCCTTGCCGGCGCTAACGTGGTCTTGACCGGCGTTGACCGGACAAAATTTAATGATATTTTATTAGTTTTCAAATTATTAGTTTAGTTTTTTCTTTTTTCTTTCTTTCTTTTTAATTTTACTGTTCATTGTCTTCCTCCTTCCTGCTTCTCCCTCCAGATTGAACTCCGCCTTCTTCCTCTTGAATCGAGGGCCAACGAGGTCCCTCTTGAACCATCCACTCTCTCTCTCTGTCTCAGCCGCAGCAAACGAAATCACGCACATACCCACCACAGCACCACCGTTGCCGAAGTAACAGACAGCCAAAAAAGTCCCCCCCTCGCAGAGCTACGGCCAAACAAGTAGCTCACAGCACAAAAAACCTTCGAACTCAACACTCTAAATCCCACTCCCAGCAAGCCCGTGGCTCGACCCAGTTCTTGAACCTGGACCGCCGAATCTGATGGCTGTGGTTCCTCGCACTTTCGAGAATAGGGCTCGAGCTCGCGCAGCCACGGCGTCGCCAGAGCTCGCCTGGCCACGGCGTCGCCAGATCTGGGCGAGCACGGCCATGGCGATTCGCTGGGCATCGCTAGGCCAGCTAAGGCAACACCATGGCCGGGCAAGCTCGAGCTTGCCCAGATCTGGAAACGCCATGGCTACGCGAGCTCGAGCTCGCCCGGCCATGGCTTCTCCTGTTCACTACGTGTCCCTGTTATGGCGCGCTTGTCGTGCTATGGCGACACCATGGCCGAGCGAGCTCGAGCTCGCACAGATCTGGCAACGCCATGGCTGGGCGAGCTCGAGCTCTCCCGGCCATGGCTTCGCCTGCTTCCTACCAGTCCAAGCAACACCATGGTGGGCCGAGCACAGACTAGTTTCTCTAATCTTTTTAGTTCATTTGTGTCGATGACGGCCGAGGACGGAGGTGGGCGGCGATCCAAGCAGGCGCAGGCACATCCCAAGCTGGAAACGCCATGGCTGCGCTGAGGAAGGAAGAGGCGTAGGGAGAAGAACAGTGAATAAGAAAAAGAAATTTAAAAATTATTAAAAATTAAAAAAATTAAAAATATTATTTAAGAAATTCCATGTCATCGCCGGTCGGCGTCCACATCAGCGCCGGCCGGTTAACATTAGTCGGAAGGACTGAATTGACACAAATGCAAAAGGTTTAGGACTAAATCAGCACGAAAAAAAGGTTTAGGACTGAATTGGCACAAATGCAAAAGGTTTAGGACTGAATTGGCAAAATTAAAAGGTTTAGGATTGAATTGGCAAAAGTGTAATAGGTTTAGGATTTTTTTGACAATTTTCCCGTGATTTAGGCTTTCGGAATCAACGAAATAAAGGAAGAACAGAAACTAGCTGACTAGTGTCCTTCTGTTGGACTTATAACAGCGGATGAGAGCTGCCTTGACCACTTCTTCATCCACTTGGCCCCGTCGAGAAAGCACAATTTTTCGTCTTCATTAGATGACTTTGACCGGAGAAGATGAACCGATGGTTAGTCTTGGCAATGCGAGGTGGCGTGAGAAGAAGGCAATCCCAAGAACAGACTCCACGGGTCTATCTACGGTTGTTTGTTTTTACTTAGCTGTCCATTTTGTCACTCATTTGTTTGTTGTCGCCTCGCCTTCATATGTCATCAGCACAATCGTGAGTCATGGAGTTCATGAAGGGTTGATGAGATGGCAACTTGGAGAAACCCTAACCAGGGCTTCTCACCAAAAATGGTGGAAGAAAATGATGAGGAGAGGGATTTGGGTTTCTTGGATGTGTGGCTCAATGGGGTTAATACATGTTCATGCGCACTACCGTCAGTATGTTAATATGCCAGTGACGGTTCCATGTTTCGAATACGATTGAGGCATTGCTTTTTGATAATAATGTGAACTTTGCTTATTATGCATTGACCGTAGTAATCCTGACATCATTAACAGAAGTAGAATCACAATTGTCACTAGATAACACAGTCGCTCCATGGTAACTAGAGTCACAGAATATGCCTAGTAGCTTCCAAATTTCAAAAATTGGAGAATTGGTTCTGAGGGGTAGGTTCTGGTAGAATTCGGCCGAAACGTGGAACAAGGTTTTATGTTTTTCTTGTTCTATGTATTCGCGCGATCTTGCGGTATTTTATGACGTCTCTTTATCAGTGTGTAATTTGAAAATACTTGTCGGAGCTTCCATATCTAGCAATGTCTATGGTTGATACTTTTACTTTGTTAATATATTGTAATTAATTATGTATTTAAATATGAATTAAGGTTCCGACAAAAAAAAAATTGTGGTCGGTGAATTTTAGCAGCACAATGTAGGTCATTAGGGATGATCAGTTAAGAATACAGGTGAAACTTGAATAGACCATGAAATCGATCCTGGAACTTGTGATGGGGGTAGGTTTTAGATTCCACGATATGTAGCGTAAGTTTCAAAGTTCCAAAATTTAGGAAACGGCTTTGGAGGAGTAGGTTTAGATTTCGAATGGAATTTGAACTGACATGTAGATTTCAGGATTTAAGAAAAGCATGCTGTGTCGGATACGGAAGCCCCAATATTTGACTTGGTCAAACAAAAGAGGAAAAGAAAAAAAGAAGAAGAAAAATTGACTCGGTAAAAAAAAAAAAAGTGACCAAAACTCGCATTTTCGACTCTTGTAGACATGGACATCACAACGGAATCAACATGGAAAGGGGGTTCTTTCCTACCCCGTTTATGATTTTGATTTGATGTGAATTAATTAGAAGAATAAACATTTCATCGACCGTTGTACCTTAAAATATATAATAAGTTCAACCTGTAGATTTTTTTCATTATGTAAAAATTTTGTTGGCAACATAGAAAAACTGAGGATGCATTTTGGTAATGTCCCTTGACGGGATATAATCAGACATGTTTTGAACATAAATATTCCAAATTAGATAAAACCGTGATTGGGAGAGATGACAAGCTTAGATAGGATTATTTGTACCCGAAAGAATATTACAACAAAGAACGGTGCATTGAGAGGGGGAGAGGTGGCGGCCTCTCGAAGGCGATGGTTGCTGTTCCGATTGCCTAATTGGCAAGTCGTTCCGTACATCTCTTTCAGATCTGTTGTACACATGTAAATTAACAAAATTATAAAAAAAGTTTCATACCTATTGTAGTTGTGTCAATTCAGTTCTAAATTTTTTTGGATCAATTGAGTTCATAACCTTTTGCATTTGTGCAAATTCAGCTCATTCGGCTAACTTTGGCTATAAATCGTTGACATAGACGACGACTGTCCTATTTGGCGTGACCAAAGCTGATGTAGATAATATTCAATAGTATTTTACATTTTTTATTTTTATTTTGTTTTTTTCCTTGCTTTTGGCCAGTTGATGCCCGTCGATGGGCTAAAGGAAGAAGGAAAGAAAGAAAGAAAGAAAGAAAGAAAGAAAATGAATAAAAAAGGAAAATATTAAAAAATTAAAATAATGTAAAAAATTATTAACGTCAGTGTGGGCCATGCCACGTTGGACGGTCAATGTCTTTGTCAACGATTTTCTGTCAATTTTTTTTAATTGACTGAACTTGAAAAAATACAAAAAATTTAGGACTCAATTAGCGAAAAAAAAACTTTAGGATTGAATTGACATAATTATAATCGATTTAAAATTTATTTTTGGAATTTCTTCCCATATAAATTGGTAGTGGTGGCTGTGTTGCTCAAGGGGCAAATCATGAGGTGGTCACCATAATGACCGCGTTTATGCCATTGTGGGTGGTTAATCGAAAGCGGTCACATAGAAAAGGTATCTTAAGTGATGATCACATCACGTGACAATGACTAATAGAAACACGGGGCACTAATTAAGAAGCGGGCCTACGAAATTCGAAAGCGAAAAAAATTGATTAGGATTCATATCATATAGAACTCGAATAATTTTGTAAATCATATTAAAATAACTAAAAATTTAGAGATTACACAGTAGACCATCCGGCGAATAAGCTTTAGTGTGTTCGAATCATGTTTGCCAGTGTCTAGAAAGTGATGGCTCAAGGTGTACAGACATATGGACTAGTTCAACCATGTCAACCTGAGGTAAATTTACCACAAGTATATGAGTTTGGAATTTTTGGTGGTAAAAAAATTAGTTTGAAGTAAATTTATTACATGTGTATCAGTTTGAGATTTTTCATGGTATTAACTCTAAAACAAAAGGAAGATGATAAGCATGACTACCACCTGAGTAGCATCGACACCGACTAAGATACGATACACCGACATGTCATTTCTAAAAAAATATAGAGATCTCACATGTTGGGACACGTTTTATATTAAATATATTTTTGTTTATACAAAAGAAGAAGAAGAAGAAGGAGAAGTAACTCACCAATGATATTTTTGTATATGAAAGATAGATTACCATGTATATACAAAAATATCATTGGTGAGTTACTTCTTCTTCTTCTGTTAGGGATCCACGATTAGTTTTTTTTTTTTTTTGAGTTGGCCAGGTATATTAATTTTGGGATGACTGGGTATAAGACTTAAGTGTATATATTTTTAATAATTTACCTTTGATCCCTTACTTATTGAAAATGCTTAAAATTGATCCGTGTGTCGACATTTCATGTCGGGATGCTAGAATCGCATATTGTTAGTGTGTCTGAAGCACTGACCACGTATCGATCGAATGTCGGAGAATATCACGCCCCACATGGAGACTCCCAAAAGTGTCTATGCTTCTTAGGGTGCCACCCTATCTTTCATGATAAAGCATCCAACAACAATTTAAGGGTCTATATCGATTTGCGTAAAGGAGATTGCTATTACTCTGTAGTTGATAAGTGTCATGCATCTTTCCATAATTCATTTTTATTTAAATCCGTACTGTAGTTAAGTTACTCCATCAAGAACATATCAGGCAAACACAACTAGGGTCCCGCCACCATGTCGTTATCTTCTATTGGACTCGAAATAGTAACATTACATCATAACAAGAGGTTCAGAGTTGAATTCTTTCGATGCCCTTATGTGCTTCAATTACAAATGTCCATTCTTACTCTTGGCCAAATTTCAACCTAAGCCTGAGGAGAAATGATAGTATATTTAAATATATTTTACCAAGCATATCTCTGACATATTAAGTTTTTAGAAGATTAAGCAGTGATCTCAAGATTATTATTTTTTTACTCCTCTTAGTACGACTATGCATATTAAATCACAAGAATAACCTAACTTCAACTATAATCTTATTATATCGAAGTTAACTAAAGAAGAAGCATCATGCAATTTGCAGTTTCCAAAATATATCAAACATAAGCAATCCATATCGGTTTGACAGCCAAGGCGTGCAAACGTTTCTCTTCAGGACTTCTGCCGGCTCAATACTTCCATAATTCAAATTGAATTTGTGTTTCTGTAACTGATCCAGGGCAAAAGAACGGCATAACTAGCGGCCTTCGACCATCGAAACCGTAACTTCGTTTGCAGAAGCCGTTCCGTCCCTCGCAGATAGATTCCCGCTGTGGTAGCTGCTCCCGACAACGTATGCAGGTCGTTTCGGGGATGCAAGAACCACATCTTTATTTGCCAACATGAACACAACGGCGGACATATTAGGCCTATCCTCCGCCAATTCTTGCACGCACAAAAGACCGATTTGGATGCACTTCAAGGCCTCCTCTTTGGAGCACGAATCACCCATCGACTCGTCGATGACGTCCTCGCAGTTTCCTTCATTCCATAGCTCCCATACCTGCGATTGTGTTGTGCACAAGCGAGTTTTTCAGGCTATGTATTATGTGTGAGCTCAGTCCTGTCGCCTGTGCTTAGTAAGAGTTCCAATACTTACATGGCCTACCAAACTGTAAGATGGATTTTCACGGTGATATGCACCATTCCTTTTGCCACTGATGATCTCCAACAGCAAAACTCCGAAGCTATAGACATCGGATTTTATCGAAAATATACCTCCCATTGCGTACTCTGGCGACATGTACCCGCTGCCGCAACAAGAAATCGTCGAAAAAGGGTTTTGATTGATTAGTTGAGTTGGGGATTTTGGACTCAGTAAGCACAGAAAGCATTGCGATGATGGAAGTTCTTACTATGTTCCGACTACTCGATTTGTGTTTCCTTGGATTTGATCCGCCCCGCATAGCCTAGCCATTCCGAAATCAGATATCTTCGGATTCATCGCAGCGTCGAGTAGGATGTTGCTGGCCTTTAAGTCTCGGTGGATGATCCTGAGCCTTGAATCTTGGTGCAAGTATAAGAGTCCTCGAGCTACCCCGGATGCGATGTCCAACCGTTTCCTCCAATCCAGTGTCGATCTTTGCGATGTGTCTGGACCAAGATCGAGATATCAGCAAACCATGGTTCGTCCTCATGCGTTGATGCATGGAATCGGAGTATTCTAGCTAGTGGGAGAGAAGAGGATGTACCGAAAAGGAAGGCATCCAAGCTTTTGTTCGGCAAATACTCGTAAATTAGCATTTTCTCGTCTCCTTCAACACAGCAGCCAAGTAGTCTCACCAGGTTCCGGTGTTGAAGCTTCGCAATCAACCGGACTTCGTTCTTAAATTCTTCAACTCCTTGTCCCGAATGTTTCGATAGTCTTTTGACCGCTATTTCCGTTCCATTGTCCATAACGCCCTGTCATATTACTTTTCAATTTGCAAGTCTCTATCAGTTTTTGCAAGTAGCTTTTTCTGTAATGAAAGGTTACCTTGTATACGGAGCCAAAACCGCCTTGACCGAGCTTACTGAGGATGGAGAAATTGTTTGTTGCGGAAGCTAAGGTGCTCAGATCAAAGAGTGGCACATCTCTGTTTCCTCTGAGTCTGTCGTCCCTGTCTTTTACACTCTTAGAGCCATCGAAATATGTTGGATTCATGATATCACTCATTGGTGGATTATGGCTTCTGCGATCTGTTTCCAAGACAACCACATAAATTCCATTACAACCTTGGAGAAATTGTGAGATTCTTCATTCAGGAATTAATTTCGTTAAACCGAAGGAAGTTCTAAGCTTAATAAAAAGCGTACTGATGCTGAGGCCTAAGTGACGTACCCTTTCTCTTCTTGATCACCAAGCAGTACGAGAAGGAGCCGGCGAGCAGTAGAGCTGTCATAATCGAAACCAGAACTATCGCAAACATCACCTTTCGGCTGAGGGATCTTGTTTTCCTATAACGAGCTGAAAGGAAAGTACGACACTGTTTCAGATTCAATGACCTCGAATGTGATTGTGCCAAGAATAGAACGAAAAATTCTCTCAGCCTCAACTTGAAACCAAACATCACCCTGCACAATTTACGCGATGCAAAATCTCAAACTAGGTTCCTAGAATCATGGATGTGACTTGTCATGCTCATGAATTTAATCTGTTTTGAAGTTCGATTCATCATTTGTTTGACAATGATAATCTACTGATATAAATGACGTTACGAGACGTAAATCGGATTAACAAAAGTAGTATTCTTGACATGGAGGTGTAGAAGCAGGAGTACCTAACTCGACCGCATCGACCCGTACATATAAATCTTGACCTGCATCGGAAAATGTTCTTGTATCGACTAAATCGCCAGGCCATATGAGGCACCCGAAACCTCCCAGGCTCTCACTGGCACTAGCATAAGCTGTGCAAGAGCAATCCCTCAGGCATTCCTCTTCACACTCCTTCAAGCTCAAGCTCATGTTAGCACGTGCTTTTGAAGTGTCCGGCACCTTCACGAGTGCCACCTTCACGAATCCTTCCCCGCTTCGACACACTGACATCCCTCCCCTCATTACGCAACCTGCCAATCCATCTCTTAGGTACCAATCGCCCGGGGACTTGGGCTCGAACCCCGGCAGGCATGTGCACTCGAACTGTGCCGCATTGTATGGATTGCAATTGCTGTTGGGCCCACACTTGCCGTAATAATCGCACTGGTCCCTCGGAGCGTACGAGTATTCTACCCACTTGTGATCTTGGTCGTGCCATATGGATCGATAGACTGACCCCGACTCGTTGAGCACCACTCTTGTGATGATTGACGTGTTAACGGTGCCAAACACTACATAAATCTCATCTGGGTCATTTACAAAGCTTACGTTTTTTATGTAATTGTTAATCATTTCAGGTACGCCGCTCCACCGATCTCCAATCCATGATCCGACACGGTAGTGCGGAACCCCATCCTTGTACACAAATAATTGAGGGTAGCCCGTCGGGTCAATCCTATAGGAGCAATTGCCCGGTGTCGGATCCTCCGGAGACTTCCATGATGTTAGGAACTGGTCCAAACCGGTTTTGCGGTCCAACCCGAGTTTCATGGAAGGAAGCCCAGTGTCTGTTGGATAATAAAAGCTTTGCCATATCAACCTTTGGCTAAAATCTTGAACCAAGACTAGATTGCCTGAATCCGTAAGCCGGGCTGTCGTAGAATCATTGATTAATGCACGAGAAACATTTGTGGACCAAACAGGGAAGCTTCCATTTGTCTCATGGAGCACCAAATTTCCATCAGAATCAATTGAAAGAGCTCCCGAAGTGCCACTGATTGGTCTCTCTCGATTAGCAACCCAAACGACAGTTAGCT
Organism: Rhodomyrtus psidioides; assembly: GCA_021437785.1. Classification (NCBI taxonomy): domain Eukaryota; kingdom Viridiplantae; phylum Streptophyta; class Magnoliopsida; order Myrtales; family Myrtaceae; genus Rhodomyrtus; species Rhodomyrtus psidioides. Next base: position 672,876 of record JAILYB010000206.1, read on the forward strand.
CAGAAACTTGGTAATACCAAATTCCGACATAACGATGGCTAGAATTACCCGGGCTGAAGAAACCGAGAGCGAACATTTTACCACTGGAGACCAAGAGATTGCCATCTTTGATAGTAGTGTTTTGGTCTAGGATGTCCAACCAAGTACTTACCTGAGGTAGAAAAAGAAGCAGCAGGGCATACACTAACCCCTTTTCTGTGTTCATGTTGTCTTTTTATGAGGATACTAAGTTATGATGCCTGAGGCAACAAAAGGGGCTCGGATACCACGGAGGGTGTAATTCGTAAGAATCCACCATGTAAATGGAGTGCAAGCCACGACACCAATGTTATCCTTTCTAAGATTCATATTTCCGGTCGATATTTCTCAATCGTGAAACAAGACAAATCGTTCCTACTTCATGTAAGTTGACGTAATAATCACTTACCTTGGCGATTCGCCTCACCTTTCCCTTCACAGCAGCCTAATCCCTTTAACCAACGTGGTCGAAAGAAGTTGCTTGAGGTGTATTTGCTTTCGCATCGAATCGGTTTAAGGTGAAAGAACATGGTTTCAGGATAAAATCGCACAGCTCATCCTAAAGAGAAGTTGACATTCCAAGCCGTTCTGATGGAGATGGATACCACGTCGGTTTCCATCGGGCCACAATTTCAGTTTGTCAAGCCTGAAAGTTCGAATCTTGAATCCTTACCCAAAAAAAAAAAAAAATCGAATCTTGAATCTTCTGTTCAAACTTAGAAAAAAAGAAGTGTCCTCTCTTTTAACTCACGGCTAGGTCAAATGTGCCATTTCATTTCCTATGAACCCTTTTCAGATTAGTCCTTTATGGTACGCCAGTATTCTTGTTTTCATATTGCAAAACTTAGCTACCATATTTAAGATGATTCTTTTGGCAGGCTGAAGTTAAAATAAAGCCATTAAGTTTAGACTAGTGCGACCGAAATGAACATAAACGCCATGTAAATCGACTCGATTCTGATTTTATACACTCAATTGTTCCGGATCACCAAATCTATGACCCGATTGACCGCACTCGAAGATCATGCAATAAAAAAACATCGACATCTATTCAATCTGGCTAACTAGAACAAAGATCACACTTTTCTGTTTTCTCCATTCTTTGATCGTGATTTAGGCTTTCGGAATCAACGAAATAAAGAAGAGAAGAAACTGGTAGAGTAGTGTCCTTTTCTTGCACTTATGACAGTGGGAGTTGGTCAGAGGTGCCTTGAGGAGGGGCCAAGAGACGAAGATTAAACGATGGTTAGTCCTTGGCAATGCGAGGTGGCGTGAGAAAAAGGCGACCCCAAGAATAGACTCCACTAACCTATCCACGGTCGTTTATTTTCCTTAGTTGTCCGTTTAGTCATGTCATATGCCATCAGCACATTGTGTAGGAAAAATTATAAAAAAAGTCATAAATTTTAATGCAATTGTGCCAATTTAGCCTTAAACTTTTTATTTTTGGCCAATTGAGTCCTAAAACATTTACATTTGTGATAACTCAGTACATTTAACCAGTCGACGCTAACATGAATAATTATTTATATTTTTTTCAAATTATTTATATATTTTTAATAACTATTTTCATGTTTTTTTTCTTTTCTTTTTGTTAGGGCTAGCAAGATGCCGCTGGTGACCTCCGCCGACCACTAAATGAGAGCTGCCCTCACTCACTACTGGGCAGGTCACGAGCCCTCGCTCGTAGTTAGGCGAGGGCCATGAGTCTCGCTTCAACCGGTGAGGCCTCAAGGCTCTAGCCCATTGGCCAGCGAGGGGTCGTGACCCTCTCTCCTATCTGGGCAAGGGGACGCCGGCCTTAAAAAAAGAAAATAAAAAAATAGGAAAAAAACATTAAAAATAATTAAAAAAACCGAAAATATATTAATTTATTATAAAAAAACACAAATGCAAATGGTTTAGGACTCAATTGAAAAAAAATATTTAGGACTGGTTTGACACAATTACAATAAGTTTAGAATTTTTTTGGTAATTTTCTCCGATAGTGTACCATGTAGTTCATGAAGGGTGGATGAGATGGTAACCTAGGGAAACTCTAACCCGATTAGTCCTTTATGGTAGGCTAGCATTCTTGTTTTCATACGACAGAACTTAGCCAACTTATTAACCTTATTCTTTTGATTTAATCACAATTACTGTTTGTGCATCCAAGTTGCAGATGCAGAAGGTTGCGTTTCATTTATTAATGTCAAAAGCTTTTATCAGTTGAGAGTTGCCTTGACCACTCCGTCATCCATTTGGCCCCGTCGGGAAAGCACACTTTTTCCTCTTCATTAGATGACTTTGATCGCAAAGGATTAACCGATGGTTAGTCTTGGCAATGCGAGGTGGCGTGAGAAGAAGGCAATTCCAAGGACGAAGAATGTTCAATCACACCTCAAGAAATTCAACTCCAGACTCCACCGGCCTAAAGATGGCAACTTGCAGAAAACCCGACCAGGGCTTCTCACCAAAAATGGTCGAAGAAAGTGATGAGGAGAGGGATTTGGATTTCTTGGATGTGTGGCTCAATAGAAGAGGGGTTAGTACATGCTCATTCGCACTAGCCTCAGTATGTTAATATGCCGGTGTCGGTTCCACTTTTCGAATACGATTGAGGCATGTTTTTTCTAAGTCCCTTTTGGACAAAGCTGCGGTTTTGCATCAGGTACTTGCATTCAGACCGTAACATACGTCTGTACTAACCAAATCTTTTTAGAAGTGGCTTTCTGATAATAATGTGAACTTGCTTATTATGTGTTGACCGTAGCAATACTGACATCATTAACAGGAGCCATGGTAACTAGAAGTTACAGAATATGCCTAGTACGTTCCAAATTTCAAAAATTGGAGAATTGGTTATGAGGGGTAGGTTTTGGTAGAACTCGGCCGAAACGTGGAACAAGTTTTTTGTGTTTTTCTTGTTCTATATATTCGCGCGATCCTTATGACATTTTTTGATGAATGTGTATTTGAAAACACTAGTCAGAGCTTCCATATCTAGCCCTATCCATTGCTGATACTTTTATTTAGTTAATATTTTGTAATTATTGTGTATTTAAATATGAAATGTGGTTCCGACGAAAAGAGAGAGAGAGTTGTAGTCAATGAATTATAGCAGCAAAATGGAGGTCATTAGAGATGAATGTTCATTGCAATCGTTCAATTAAGAATACAAGTGAAACTTAAATAGACTATGGAATCAATCTTGGAAGTTGTGATGAGGTAGGTTTTAGATTCTACGATATATAGTGTAAGTTTCAAGTTTCAAAATTTAGGGAACGGCTTTCAAGGAGTAGGTCCATATTTCAAGTGGAATTTGGACTAACATGTAGATTTCAAGTTTCAAGAAAAAACATATTGTGTCGGATTGCAGAAGCCCTAATATTTGACTTGGTCAAACAAAAAGGAAACGAAAAAAAGGAGGAAAATTGACTTGGTAAAAAAAAAAAGTGACCAAAACTCGCAGTTTTAGACTCTTGTGGACATGGAGAGCACAACGGAATCAACATGGAAAGGCGGTTCTCTCCTACCCTATTTATGATTTTGATTCGATGTGAATTAATTAGAAGAATTAATAAACATTTCATCATCTACCGTCGTACCTCAAGACCGTGAACAAGTTCAACCTGTAGATTTTTTCATTGTGTAAAAGTTTTGTAGGCATCATAGAAAAACTGAGGATGGATTTTGGTGATGTCCCTGGATGGGATATAATCAAGACATGTTTCGAACATAAATATTCCAAATTAGATAAAATCCAGCTTAGGAGAGATGATAACCTTAGATAGGATTATTCGTACCCGAAAGAATATTACAACAAAGAACGGTGTATCGAGATGGGGAGAGGTGGCGGCCTCTCGAAGGCGATGGTTGTTGTTCCGATTGCCTAATTGGCAAGTCGTTGTTTATATCTCTTTGAGATCTGTTGTACACATGTAAATTGATAAAACTATCAAAAAAGTTTCAAACTTATTTTACATTTTTGAATTTTTATTTTCTTTTTTTTTCCCCTTCTTCTGGCTAGTCGACGCTGGTCGATGGGCTAAAGGAAGAAGGGAAGTTAAAAAAGAAAGCAAATGAAGAAAAAAAGGAAAATATTAAAAAATTTAAATACTATAAAAAAATTATCAACATTAGTATCGATCACGACACGTAGGATGATCAGCATCTTTGTCGACGATTCCTGTTATTATTATTATTATTATTTTTGAATTGACTGAACTGGAATAAATACAAAAAATTTAGGAATCAATTAGCAAAAAAAAAAAGTTTTAGGACTGAATTGACATAATTATAATAGATTTAGAATTTATTTTTGGTATTTCTTCTCTTATAAATTGGAAGTGGTGGCTGTGTTCCTCAAGGGGCAAATCATGAGGTGGTCACCATAATGACCGCGTTTATGCCATTGTGGTCAAGCGAAAGCGGTCCCAGAGAGAAGGTATCTTAAGTGATGACCACATCACGCGACAATGACTTATAGAAACGCGGGGCACTAATTAAGAACCGGGTCCACGAACACAACCGCGGACATGTTCGGCCTATTGTCCGCGGATTCTTGCACGCACAAAAGACCGATTTGGATGCACCTCAAGGCCTCCTCGTCAGAGCATGAATCATCCATCGAATCGTCGACAATGCCGGCGCAGCTTTCTTCCTTCCATAGCTCCCATACCTGCGATCGGGTTGTGAACCAGTAACTTATGACAATTATTCTCAGGCTATGTATTATGTCCTAGTTCAGTCCTAGAGTTCGGATACTTATATGGCCTACCAAATTGGAAGAAGGATTTTCATGGTAATATGCGCTGTTTCTTTTGCCACTGATGATCTCCAACAGCAAAACTCCGAAGCCATAGACGTTGGATTTTGTCGAAAATATACCTCCCATTGCGTACTCTGGCGATGTATACTTGCTGCCGCAGCCAAAATGAAGGAAAAAACGAAGAGGTTTTGACTAATTAGTTGAGCTGAGGTTCCTGAACTCAATAAGCACTTAAAGCACTGCCAAGGCGAAAATTCTTACAATGTTACTACTGCTCGATTTGTGTTTCCTTGGATTTGGTCCTTCCCGCATATCCTAGCCATACCGAAATCCGATATCTTTGGATTCATCACAGCGTCGAGTAGGATGTTGCTGGCCTTTAAGTCTTGATGGATGATCCTGAGCCTCGAATCTAGGTGCAAGTACAAGAGTGCTCGAGCCACCCCGGATGCGATGTTGAACCGTTTCCTCCAATCCAGCATCAATCTTTTCGTTATGTCTGGACCAAGATCGAGATATCAGCAAACCATGGTTCGTCGTCATGGGTTGATGTATGAAATCGGAGTATTCTAGCTAGAGGGATAGCAGAGGATGCACCGAAAAGGAAGGCATCCAAGCTTTTGTTTGGCAAATACTCATAAATTAGCATTTTCTCGTCTTCTTCGACACCGCAGCCAAGTATTCTCACCAGATTCCAGTGTTGGAGCTTCGCAATCAACCGGACTTCGTTCTTAAATTCTTCAACTCCTTGTCCCGAATGTTTCGATAGTCTTGTGACTGCTATTTCTGTTCCATTGTCCATAGAGCCCTGTCAAATTATTTTTAAATATGCAGGTCTGTATCAATTTTTTCTAACTAGCTTTTTTGTTGTAATGGAAGTTTACCTTGCATACTGATCCAAAACTGCCTTGACCGAGCTTACTGGGGATGGAGAAATTATTTGCTGCCGAAGCTATGATGCACAGATCAAAGAATGGCACAGCTCTGTTTCCTCTGGGTCCATCATCGCAGTCTTTTGCACTCCGAGAGCCGCCGAAATATGTCGAATTCATAATGTCACTCTGTGGATTATGGCTTCTGCGATCTGTTTCCAAGGTGACCAATGACCACATAAATTCTATTACAACCTTGTAGAAATTGTAAGATTCTTCATTCCAGAATTAATTTCATTAAGCCAAATGAAAGTTGTAAGCTTAATAAGATCTTCGCGAACATTTTTATTTCTGTTTTCCTGGTAAATATATTGATGTTCTGTATGAGTTCATCTCTTGGACCTTGATTAATTTTAGCAGACGAATTAACCGGAAAATATTATAAAAAACGTACTCATGTTGAGGACTAAGTGACGCACCCTTTCTGTTCTTGATCACCAAGCGGTAGGAGAAAAAGCCGGCGAGCAGTAGAGTTATCAAAGCCGAAACCAGAATTATCGCAACCATTGCCTTTTGGCTGAGGGATCTTCTTTTCCTATAATGGGCAGAAAGGAAAGTACAACACAGCGTTTTGAGATTCAATGACTTCAAATGTGCTCGTGCCAAGAATGGAATGAAAAATTCTCTTAGCCTCAGCTTGAAACCAGATATCACCAAACGGATCTCGAATGTTACACAGTTTACGTGAGGCAAAAGATCAAACTGGTTCCTAGAATCATGCATGTAAATTCTAATTCTCATGAATTCAATCTGCTTTCAAGTTCGATTCATCATTTGCTTGGCAATGATAATCTGATGAAACAAACGACATTGCGGGAGGTACATCAGATTAAAGAAAGTAGTACTAGTATCTTAGAGTAGCAGAAGCATGAGTACCTAACTTGACAGCATCGACCCGTACATATAAATCTTGACCTGAATCGGAATATGTTCTTGTATCGACTAAGTCACCATACAATATGAGGCACCCAAAACCTCCCAGGCTCTCATTGGCACTAGCATAATCTGTGCAAGAGCAATCCCTCAGGCACTCCTCCTCACACTCCTTCAAGCTCAAGCTCAAGCTCATGTTAGCGCGCGCTTTTGAACTGTCCGGCACCTTCACGCTTGCCACCTTTACGAATCCTTCCCCGCTTCAACATGCCACGAGCCTCCCTATGCACCCTGCCGATCCATCCCTTATGTACCAATTGCCCGTGGTCTTGGGCTCGAACCCTGGCAGGCATGTGCACGCTAACTGTGTCGCATTATACGGATTGCAGTTGCTATTGGGCCCACAATTGCCGTAATAATAGCACTGGTCCAATGGAGAGAAGCCGTATTCTATCCATCGCTGATCTCGGTCATGCCATGTGGATTGTTGGAGTGACCCCGACTCATTGAGCACAATTCTTGTGATGATTGATGCGTTAATGAGGCCACGCGTTAAAGAAATCTCGTCTGAGTCATTTACAAAGCTTACGTTGAAGATGTAATGGTTATTCATTTCAGGTACGCGCTCCACCGATCTCCAATCCATGATCCGGCATGCCAGTACGGATCCCCATCCTTGTACAGAAATAATTGAGGGTAGCCTGTCGAGTCAATCCTATAGGAGCAATTGCTAGGTGTTGGGTCTTCCGGGGACTTCCATGATGTTAGGAACCGGTCCAAACCGGTTTTGCAGTTCAACCCGAGTTTCATGGAAGCAGAGTGTCTGTTAGATAATCAAAGCTTTGCCATATCAACCTATTGCCAAAATCATGAACCAGGAATAGATTGCCTGAATCTATAAGCTGGCCTGTAGTAGAATCATTGGATAACGTAGAAGAAACATTGGTGGACCAACCGGAAAGCTTCCGTTTGTCTCATGGAGCACCAAATTTCCATCAGAATCAATGGAAAGAGCTCCTGAAGTGCCACTGATTGGTCTCTCTCGACTGGCAACCCATACAACAGTTAGCTCAGAAACTTGGTAATACCAAATTCCAACATAACGATGGCCAGAATTACCTGGCCTGAAGAAACCGAGAGCAAACATCTTACCACTGGAGAGCAAGAGATCGCCATCATTGATAGGAGTGTTTTGGTCCAAACAAGTACTTACCTGAAGTAGAAAAAGAAGAAGCAGGGCGTATACTAACCCCTTTTCTGTGTTCATGTTGTCTTTTTATTGATGATACTATGAATTGATGTACGAGACAGCAAAAGGGGCTGAGCAAATGATCCCTCAAGTACCACGGAGTGTAGTCGAGGTCTTAATTGTCACTTTTTTGGTCAACTATGTAAATGAAGTGCAAGCTACAACACCTGTGTTATCCTTTATAAGCCTCAATTTTCGGTAGATATTTCTCGATCGTGAAACAAGAAAATAGTTCATACTTCATGTAAATTGAAGTAATGGGCACGTACCTTGGTTACTCGCCTCGCCTTTTCCTCTATAGCAGCCTAATCCCTTTAATAATCACTGTGGTCGAAAGAAGTTGCTTGAGGCACTTTTGCTTTCGCCTTGAATCGATTTAAGGTGAAAGAACAGGGTTCTGGGTTAACATCGCGCTGCTCATCCTGAAGGGAACTTGATATTTCAAACCGTTGTGAAGGAGATGGATACCACGTCGGTTTCCACCGGTTGTGATTTTAACATGGAAACAGTCAGTGGAGCCTGAAAGTTTGAATCTTGTATCTTCTATTCATAAGCTCATTCCAGAAACTGAGGAAAAAAAGAACGAAAGAAGAGTCCTCTCTTCTAACTCATTGACTTCAGTAGTTGCCAAGAGAGAATGAAAGGTGTATTGTATTTATTAGGTCTTATTCATGGCTAGTTCAAATGTGCCATTTGATTTCTTATAAACCCTTTTCAGATAGTCCTTTATGGTAGGCTAGTCTTCTTGTTTTCATATTCTTTTGATTTTATCAAAGTTGCAGATGTAGAGAGGTTTGTTTCATTTGTTAATGTTGGATCCGGATCCCTTGCCGGATCCGGCTCCTCTGCCTTAAAAGCAAAGGAGCCTTAGGATCTCCACGACCCACTCCCCCTTTTTATAGGAGGGAAAAGTTTTTGAGTGGTGAAGATCAGCCTGCCTTACAAAAAGTAAGGCAGGTGATCCAAGCCCTCCCTTGCCTTGCCTTTAAAGGCAGGGGACATGATGGATCCCCACAATATAGGGGGGTATTTTGGGGGAAGATGGATGGTGGGGATCCATCATGTGGAAACCCATGCGTTAATGTCAACAGCATTTTATTAATTTTGCGAAATCTCAAGAATAATTGGGTTCCGTTAAGGTGTATTTCTGACCATTATTAGGCCTATCATTAGTCTATTTGCAATACTTTTTATATGATAGCAAGCTACTCATGGTTTGTCTGTCTACTCTACAAAGAGTTAATCTATGCAGGCTGAAATCGAATCTTAAAATAAAGCCACTAAGTTTAGACTAGTGTGATCGAAATCGGCATAAACTCCATGTGAGTAGACCCGATTCTGATTTTGTACACTGGGGGCGCACATGATAACCATTATGTTCCCAAGAGCTATTTTTAGCCAGAAATAGAATTTTCTTTTTCTATTCCCTGAACGGGTTTTTGAGCAGTGAAACGTATTTGCTAACGATACAAAATTTCTCTTCTCGGAACAAAAAATCGTTGGATAACGGTATAAATTCTATGGCTGCTGACTAGATATTGTCCGATGACGACAGGGATGAGAGAGAGAGAGAGAGAGAGAGGGAGGGAGGGAGGGAGGGAGGGAGGGAGGGAGGGAGACCGCACGCGAGAGATAGGGAGTAAATGATATAAGAAGAATTCTTATTTCTGTTTTTGTTCAAGAAATAGAAAAGTAGAACATGTTTATTTCTCATTTGTGTTCCAAACCTATTTCTAAGCTAATAATTTGTTTCGAAAATAGAAAAATGAACTTATTATACCAAACGAATTTCTATTCCAAACCCACGAACCGAAAAATAGAGAAAAAATAAAATGATCATCGTTCGCGGCCTCACTTGTTCCGAGTCACCAAATATATGACCCGATTGGCCGCGCTAGATGGTCATGTAGTAAAAAAATATTGACATCTATTCTTTCTTGCTAACTAGAACAAAGCTCACACTTTTCTCTCTTCTTTGATCGTGATTTAGGCTTTTGAAATCAACGAAAAAAAGAAAGAACATAAACTGGTCTAGTGGTGTCCTTTTGTTGGACTTAAAAGGGCGGATGAGAGATGCCTTGATCACTCGGTCATTGATGCAGCCTGCATTAAAGAGCACTCTCAACCAAGAAGATCAGCCGCATCGAAACTCGATGAGCCTCTCATCAATAAGTCCGAGAGTCCTGCATTCAAGTCTCTACATTCAAGTTCAATATTAATATTTCAGGCGACTCATCGATAGTCTTCATCATAAAGACCCTAGTCATCTCCCATGCATTGGAAACTCTATAAGTCACTTTGGAACCACCACAAGCATTAATAGCTTCTAGTTTATGAGCACTTTCGGTTTGTTAGTTCTTTAATGCTTTATAATTTCTAGATTAAACTTTAGTCTTTTGTTCTTTTTATGTTTTGCTATAAAACGCAATCAAGTTCATGTAGAAATGGAGATGAATTTGGTTAATGAAAATTGTCTAGTGCATGTCTTTAAATTTCGAAGAGTTCATATCCTTGAAAATTAATAAGAGTTTTCATTCCGTTCTTGAAGAGTCGAAGCTTTTCCCCTTGAAAATTTAAAAAAACTTTTCACTCCGTCCTAAAAGAGCAGGAGCTTTTCAAAATCTACATCCTGAAGAGGTGCAACCATCAATCTAGAAGAATTGATGCCCTATCGACATCCTTAATGTGACATTCTGAATTCCGACCCCTCTCGAGGCTATGGATTGGAAAGATGTCGATCGGTGTGTTTCAATTATAACTCACTCGGAGTTGGCCACTCTCGAGTTAACTGACCGAAAGAGAAAGACTAACGCGAAGTCGGGTATGTGGACCTGGGAAATTCGAATAAGAAACGACACTTTGACCATAAGGATTGTCGAGGGGATATTTTGGTCAGTAGAGATCAATCTAGGAACGATCATGGAATGCCTTGCTAGCATTATATGTTGGGACGCGGGTGATTCCGCCTAACAAATGCGTAATTTGTGAGAATTTCCTAAATCGAATTTCGATGATCAGGACCGCAGGAGCTAATGATAAACCCTCGCAATCACATGATAACAAAAGCCTCCATGACTTGAGAAATCCTAAGGTCGATACGCGTAGCGCCTGCAAGAGTCGCCCGTCAGTTCGAGATAAACTGAAATTACAGTCGGCGAGAACTCGACATGAATTTGGCCTCAGAATTGGGTATCGAATATTGAGGAATTCACGTCGCCTCATCCAGGGTAAGTAAGATTGGAAAAAGTGAAACTTTGGACTGTGAGTGAGAAATTACCCTTTTGCCCCTAATTGGATATCCTTTTTTTAAGATCAATCAAGGGCTATTTAGTCATTTGTCTTCTCCTTATAGTGGCAAAAAAAGTGGGGGTACAATGGTCATTTGAGCTCAAGATTTTTTATGAAGATGAGGACAAGTGTCTTAAGTGTAGATTAGGCCATAGGTTAGGCATTAAATGCATGTCCAATCCTTACCTACCATTCTTCTCTCTCTTTTGGCATATTGAGGAAGCTTTCTCTCTCTCCTCCCTCTCATTTGGCCGAAGACCCCTCTCCCTCTTGCCATTTTCTCTCAAAACTCTCTCTTTCTCGGATTTCTCTCTAGCCCAGTTCCGATCATACTCACTGTTCCGGCCATAACTTCGTCTTCCGTCATCCGATAGAGACGAGCCACCCACCATTAGAAAGCTCTTCTATTTCCGTTCCAACAAGCTATTATGAGCCAAAATCCACCCAGTCGTTTGTCCCGTAGGTCCATTTGAGTGAGCAAAGGTCGCTGCCCGACCCTGTACCGACCCGAGGAGCTTCATCTTGGAATTCCGGGCTTGTTTTAGCTTCAATCTTGGTAAGACCACCTCTCAAGCCTTAATAAGACATGTAGAATTGTGGTTGTGGGTTGGAGGATGAATTATTATGTGATTCAAGGGCTAATTGTGTGTGGTGTTTCTCGGACAAAACTGGACAGATTATGTCCCCTTGTATACCGGTTGGAAACCGAGGCCTTTTGTGGACCGTCGAGGCATCGTGGTGCTTGGAAATCATCGGTGAGTCACCTTAGGGCATATTATTACATGTTAGCAAGGAGTTTGTGAGTTGGTTTGGATTTTCATGGCCAGTTATGTGTGATTTTCTATGGGAATAGAAAACTGCCCTGCACTGATCAGGCTTGGAATTGAGAATTATGGCTGCTCTTGATGGACTTTGTCGGCTTGATTCACAAGGTAAGATGATTTCTAACCCTTCGTTAGGATGTTAAGTTATTAATAGATGATTATTGGGTGGATTGAAGGTATTGAAGGGGCTGTTTTGGTGTGAGGAATGCTTGAGACCCGAGAGCCATGAGAATCTACATTTAGCGCGCACTAAATTTTGAAATGGCTCGTTCTAGGTCGTCAGGTTTTCAAATTGAGCCCCGTTTTTGCTCACACGTCCGTGAGACCATGAGGGACAAGATTCTGAAAATAGATTTCTCAAAAAGTCAGCAGATAAATGTCAGTTTATTCGGGAATGAACCTAATCGTGGAAAGCCAAAATGGACAGCTTGGTGCCGCGACGTTGCGTCGATCGTTTTATGAAATTGCTTGGCCTAAGCTTGAGGTAAGTTATGCCTAAACCTCTATTAGGATGTTAGGTTACTAAAGGACGGAGTTTAGAGATGGATTGTGTGACGCCCTAGAAATCCGACCCCGGTGAAGTCCCTGAATTCGATAAAAGGAATTAAGATCGAAATTTCAGTCGGTTTAGATTAGGTTCGAAATTCCTAGTCGCCGCGAATTAGGATTTCAATCCCCGCAACCCGAGCCTAACCCTGACCGAGCCTAGCATGTGAAATTATGAAAATTATCCTTCGTCTAGTTTACCAAATTTCGTTCAGTCCCGATTTGTCAAAGGACCGTTTTGCCCTCGGATATTTGCAATAGGACAAAAATGCCCAAAAGTCTTCCTAGGGCCCCCCCAACTCAATCAGCCGTTCTCTCTCTCTCTCTCTCTCTCTCTCTCTCTCTCTCTCTCTCTCTCTCTCTCTCTCTCTCTCTCTCTCTCTCTCTCTCTCTCTCTCTCTCTCTTTTTCCCTTCCTTTTTGCGCGACGCCCCCCCTGGCCGAACGTACTCCTCCCTCTTCCTCCTCATCCCGTCGGATTTTCGCCGACCACCGCCCCACTTCCGACCACCACCACCTTCATCGACCGTCCGCCGTCCCGTAGGGCCAAGACCGGCCGCCGTTGGCCGCCGGACGTCCGCGGAATCGTCGCCAAAGCCCAGCCCCTGTTTTCGGACCCCCTGACCCGAGGAGACCCAGGCCGTCCCCGGCCGTTCGCGGCGCCACCGCCGCCACCCACCACCTTGATTGTGACCCTTAGCCTCCCCTCGACCAAGCCGAAGCCACCCCACCGCCGATTAGCCGCCGGACCCGCCGCAATCAGCCCCGAAGTCGCTGGTGCCCTGTTTTAGACCCGGTTCGTGTTTTCTTCAGATCCGGCCGTTCCGCCGCCCACCGCCACCACCATCAGACTCCCCGACCTCCCTTCCACCTTCCCCAAGCTCGGCGGAGCTCGCCGCCGCGCGTGGTGGCCGGAAATCGGCCCGAGCCGCCGCCCCTGTTTTCTGCCGTTCACCCCTGTTTCGCGGCCGGTTCTGTTCGGCCGTTGTTCTGCCGCTCCCGGCCGCCGTCCGCCGCCTCTGGCCGGTCCCGAAGGTTGCCCTCGACCCGTAGGTGAGTCCCCGAGCCTTGACCGGCCTCGTCCCGGCTTGTGGGGCCGTGAATCGCCAGAAATTCGCCTGGTTCCCCTATTTAACCCTACTGGCCGGTTCTGTTTTAGGCCGCCGCCGCTTGCCGGAGCGTCGCCGTCGTCGGCCACCTGTCCCGTTGACCTCGCGAGGTTTCCTTGAGGCATTCCCGAGATTTTAGGTTTTTGGGCCGCCGCCGCCGCCGCCGTCGCCGTTCGCCGCCGCCGCAGCCGTCGCCGTTCGCCGTCGTCGGCCGTTGAGACCGCCCGAGCTCAATTTGATAGTGAGCTGACCCTAATCCTTGGTTAGGGCGCTAATTGCGCCTAGGATTAGTCGTTTAGTCAATTGTGGTATTTAGGTACACGATCGGGGCCGGTCTAAATAGAAATTGAGATTAGGATAAATGGCCGATCGATTTGGTTAGCCGGACTGATTAAATTGTCTATGGCTAGTTGTTGTTAGAAAATTATTGATTGATTGATTGGGCAATGGATTGCCGCTGTTTGATCGCGAGCGAGCGATAGGCTAGAGACGAGCGAGCGATCGACGACGTTTAAGTCGGATTGACTAATAATTAATTGTTGCATGAACTCGAGCATTTATGTGGCCTAATTGGACTGATTGTTCGGGTTTGTTTTGATTGCCTCGTTGGATGGTTTAATTGATTGACTGGAGTGACTGTTTGGCGTCAATCGTTGAATGGGGGTTAATCGTCTGTGATTGTGGTGACTAGTGGTTAGTCTGCATTTGCATATGACCGTGTGCGAAGTCAAAATACATATTTTGGCGCGAAATTGGCATTTGGCCAAAGTTTTTACATGCCTGAGTGAGCATCCGGCCTTAACCAAAGATAATGAAATGGGTTGATTGCTGGATGTGGAATGTATGGTCATATGACGAAAAACGATGATGTTCCTGGCAAGCTCGTGTTCTATGATTTGGACGAAACTATGCGACTTGCCAGAAGCACGACAACTCCGGTTCGGTGTTAACAAGTACGGATACAGAGTTGGTCGGATGCCGGTCGCAATGGATGTTGGACCGACGCCCCGTATAGGGATGCCTACTTGCTAGTGCCGTGCCAGACGCACTGGATACACCGCTTGTAGTAGCCGTTGCCGAGAGTAAAGGAACGTAGCCCGGTTTTACCGGTAGAACGCTGGATCACACTGAGGTGTTAGATCGCGTTATTTGTGAGAGTCGAATCACGCCCTCTTTCGCGTAGATCCTCTCATGTGCCGGTGGCACGATCATCGTTAATAAAAGAATTGAGTGCAATGTAACTTCGTACATGGGTAAGCATGAACGCATCCCGACTACGACGTTTGGAATGGGACGAATGGAGTAGGAAGACGGAAGTTCATACTTACTTATGTTCGAGTTATTATTGTGTCGTGTGCATTGTCCTGGTGAATGTCCTGTGCATACTGGTGGATGTAATGCTGTGATTGAGTGACTGATTGACGTTGACTGCTGAGTCATGTCGAGCATTGCATTATGTATGGCTGAAGCTGGTAAGTGTGCATGTGGATGATGGTTATATTGTTAACTGTGGATAGTGCTATATGTGCATGTGTGATTTGTGGGCTTCGGTTAGGATACCCTGGGTGAATCAGTTTCCTAACCGAGCTTAGGCTTGATTCACTGAGATTTATTCTCACCCCGTCGTGGGATAACATTTCAGGTCCCAAGTGACGAAGCCTCGCGGACGCCATGAATTGGCTGTTGGAGTAGTCTATTGAAGTAAGTGAGAAGTTGACCTCACATGACCAAGTGACCTTTTGAGGTTTTGTCTAGTCGCCCCGAAGTATGGGGTTGTGTACATTCGTTAGTATGAATAAGATCTTGATTGGTTTGCTGATATGTTTGAATTGGGATTTTCATTTTGTGAATGTCGATTGTGACTGCCTACTTTGATATCCCTGTTTGTTTATGCTGTCAGGGAGTTAGAACGTTTCCGCATGCGTAGTTAAGTGATAGGTTGATAGCGTGCATGGGAAGCTATCTCTATGACCTCGTGGCAATTTGGCAAGGGATGTCGCGGGCTCGAGAGTCGGGGCGTGACAGATTGAATGAATTTATGGACTGATTTTGTGAGAGGCGCGAGAAAAACCCAAATCTGTCCCGATGTGATAATTGGTGTTGCTTGGCTTGTTCTTATTTGAAAATTGTGTGATTGAGGAGTCTCATTTGACGTGAACATGTGTTTTAAATGGCCAATTGAACCTTGAGTTGAAAAGCCAACTTTGAATATGTGAAATGGATGTGTCCTGCTTATGCTATTGTGAGCATCGAAAAGTGAAAACTTGAACTGAAATGCCTCGAGTAGGCGATGAATTGTTGATTCTCTAAGTTGCTCTTGAATGAAAGGTTTTGAGGCATGAACTGTTTTCTTTAAATGAAAATTGAGGCGTGAATTTGTTTTTGAATGAAAACTGAGGCTTTTTATAAATGAATTTTTATGAATAATGGCGTGTGGGATCACCGATGAAGTTATATGTGCAATGGCGAGTGGGATCGCTAGGAAAAA
Organism: Rhodomyrtus psidioides; assembly: GCA_021437785.1. Taxonomy (NCBI): domain Eukaryota; kingdom Viridiplantae; phylum Streptophyta; class Magnoliopsida; order Myrtales; family Myrtaceae; genus Rhodomyrtus; species Rhodomyrtus psidioides. Next base: position 688,952 of record JAILYB010000206.1, read on the forward strand.
TTATAAGTGCACTGGCGTGTGGGATCGCCAATGGCATGAGGAATCGTCAAGAAATTATAATTTGGCCAATGTATTGGGAGGGAGTTACTCCCATTTGACTTGACGAGGTCGTACGGCTAGAGAGTCACATACTGACATAATTCATCTCGATTGAAAATGGGCATCGAGAGTCGTATGGTGACCGAATCATCTCTAAGTCCGGACACGAGAGTCTCATATGAACCGACGGGTCATATGGAGATCGAATCATCTCGCAGCCCCAAAGTGGGTGGCCCAGGGTGGGCGGATATGGAAAGATCTATTTTCTGAAAAAATCAAGAATGATTTTGAGAAATTGAATATGCATCATGTTTTGATGATTTACCTCAAGTATGGAAGTTTACCTCACGAGTTTTAAATTTGCCTCATGAGCTAAAAATGGCCTTGGAAGGGCATGATAGAAAATGATATGTTTTCGAGAAATTCATGAAATGGCATTAGAAATATCTACATGTTTGAGATGGCGTCGAGTGTTTGCTTTTGATTGAAAACCCTGCCATTGTACGAAACTCGGATTTTTTTCCATAATTTGTGACTGAGTCGAATTGATTTGGAAATACTGAAAGGCCATGTTTTGATGGAATCATGTTTTTGTCATGCCAAAGTTGTTATTACCAAAATACCCACGTTTTTCAAAAGTGTCTGGAGGTACTGGCGGCCTAGTTTAGGGTTAGGTTTAACTTACTAAGATTATATATCTCACCCCATCGTGGGACCAACATTTTCAGGTCTTAGACAATGGAAATCCGAGCTTGCCATGGACCGACGTTGGTAGACAACTTTGAAAGAGAATAGATGGTGGCCTTTTGTCGCCTTAGGGATTGCCTATTGAATTTATGGATTTAGAATTGTAACATCTGAAGTGTGATTGACTCTAATGAGAAGAATACCCTTTTGTCCCAAGTCATCTTGTGTTGTTTATTTTGTATGGAGTTTGTATTTTTCTCGCTTCTGCATGCATGTATCATTTGGAAGTTTTGCAGTTGTTGGCCGATGGATCTTAGGTAACAACAACAAGAAGAACGACCTGATGGGATGTCCGCGTGTTCGCCGGGTTCGGGGCATGACACTTAAAGGCCTAGAAGCAACCATTGAAGTTCCTATCCTTTTTTTTTTATTCTATTCATTTACGAACCGTCCACTTCAACCCCCCATTGACACTTCTATAGTCCTTATTTCAGAAAAATCAAAACATGAAAATTGTAGATCTATGAGTCTTCAAAATATTGACATTGGAATCTAGTCATTCTAATATGTATCGAAAGAGCAGCATCTATTCTCCCGAGGTTGCGTAGAATTGAAATTTATGCTCGTGTTCGTGTGAAGTCACTCTCCCGATCATCTTGTTCAAGTAGTCGATAACAAGACCGCATCAGTCATCCATTTGGCCCGCTCCGTCGTGAAAGGATACTTTTTCCTCTTCATTGGATCACTTTGATCGCAAGAGATTAAACAAGATGCTGAATCATACATCATGAAATCTAACCCCAAAAAGAAAAACAAAGATGGGTCAAGAGACGAAGATGAGCCGATGGGCTTAAGTACACCCCAAGTGTCATAAGTTGTGTACGGTGCTCACTTTAGTGGTAAAACTTTTAAATCAGTCAATTTAGTGCTAAGTTTTTGTAATTTCGATCACTTAAGTGTCAACTTCTTTTAAAAACGATCACTTTGGTACCAATTTCGATTTAACCTAAAATGGCTCGCCGAAAGTCCGTCACAAGTATTTTTTATTATTATTTGAGTTGACATGGCTCATCGGACTTGGCACTGAAGTAATTGTTTATAAAAGAAGTTGGCACTTAAGTGATTGAAGTTATAAAAATTCAGCATTAAAGTGATCGAAGTTACAAAAATTTAGCACTAAAGTGATCGATTTGAAAGTTTTGGTACTAAAGTGAACACCGTACACAACTTATAGCACTTGAAGTGTACTTAACCTTGAGTCGATGGTCAGTCTTGGCAATGCCAGGTGGCGTAAGAAGAAGACAACCCCAAGAACAGACTCCACCAGTCTATGTACATTTGATTATTTTCCTTAATTGTCCATTTTGTCACTCATTTGTTTGTTGTCACCTCGCATTCATGTGTCATCAGCACAATCGTGAGCCATGTAGTTCATAAAGGGTTGATGAGATGGCAGCTTATAGAAACCCTAACCAGGGCTCTCACCAATGGCTAAAGTACACTACAAGTATCAAAATTAATGTGCGGCGTTTACTTTAGAGCCAAAACTTTCAAACGATAACTTAAGTATCATTTTTTTTTAAAAACGCTCACTTCAGTGTTAACTTCGATTTGAGCTGACATGTGTCGTTGGAAATTCGATGTGGCATTTTTTTGTATTAATATTTAAGCTGACATGGCTCGTCGAAGTTAGCACTTAAGTAATCATTTTTAAAGTTGTAGCACTAAAATGATCATTTAAAAAAAATTGACACTTAAATGATCATTTTGAAAGTTTTAGCACTAAAGTGAGCATCGTACATAAGTTTTAGCATTTGTAGTGTACTTCATGTTGTAATTTTGTGTGTTAATGGCTCAATATTAATGAGATATTATTGCATTTATGTCTCTCATTGGTTACGACTTTTCTGATTTAATGTCAGCGTAAGCGACGTGCACTTATGTCTTCGTAATCGACATGACTTAATGTCGCATAACTAGTGTGGGTCAATGTCAACGTAACCAACATGGTTTAAAGTCGCGTAACAGACGTTTTCCCGATCTATAAATAGACTATTTTCGTAGTTCAGAATCACAACTCGAAGTAGATTTTTCTAAGTTCTCTTATAGTCCTTGTCCTCCAAGTGTGTCAGTTTCGACAAGTGTTTGACATAGTCATGTTCATATAGTGCTGATACAAATAGGTTCAAGGTGCTGTATCTTGGAAGGCATAGTTCGTAAAGCTGCTTAGCACCGTCGGCATGAACTAAATGCCTTCTATTTTCCTTTTCCTTTTTTCCCTTCATTCTTCCTTCAGTCGGCCGTCAACCCCACCGATCGGCGAGAGGTGAGTGTTGACATCATTAACAGAAGCAAAACTGATGCCATTACTGGATAACACATTTGCTATATGTAGCTAGGAGTTCTATTTTATTTTTCCTTTTTTTTCCCTTCATTCTTCCTTTAGCCGGCCGTCAACCCCGTCGATCAGCGATAGCTAGGAGTGAACATGGTTCCAAATTTTTCATGTTCTTGTAAGATTTGATACGACCACTTGCCAAGTGCTCTAAAAGTTTCTAGAAGAAGACATGGTTTAATATTTATATAATCCAACACTCCCCCCACGCTTAGTCCGATCTTTTACAAATAAGGGCCTGAAAAGATTTGAACTCAGGACCTCCGATTCTGATACCATATAAGATTTGATAGGACCACTTGACAACTGCTCTAAAAGCTTAGGCTGTTAGAAGAAGACGTGGTTTAATATTTATACATTCCAACAGTTCTATATCTCGTGCGATCCTATGAATTTATGGCTTCTCATGATGAGCATGTTATGTGGAAAAACTAATATGAGCTTCTATTTTTGGCAATATGCACGATTTAGATTTTTATTTTGTTAATTTCAAAATCCATTTATTTTTTTCCGTTTTCCTTTATCGAGAGGGGGAGAAGCGGCAGCCTCTCGAAGACGATGGTTATTATTCCGATTGCCACTATATGTTTTGGCCGACATTTGTTGTAGAATGAAAATTGGCATGATCTCGAGGTAGTCACCTTAACGCGTGCGTTTATGCCATTCCGGTCAAGAGAAAGCGTTCGCGCAGAGAGAGAGAGAGAGAGAGAGAGAGAAGGTATACAAGGTGTTGACCACATCACGTGACAACGACTTGTAGAAATGCCGGGCACGAAATAAGAAGTGGGCATCCGAAATTCAAAAGCCAAAAAAAATCGATTGGATTGCCTATCATACGGGAGACCGAAATCACCCTTGCCAGCTGTCGAGACAGTGATGGCTCAAGGTGAACAGACAGATGGACTTGTTCATGGATCTCACCCTCATGTTAAGGAGGTTACCCATGTAAGGAAAAACTACGAGAGGGTTCGGCTGACGTGGCACCGCACAATCAATGGTTATAAAATTCTAGTGATAAGGTAGTTGGGCCGTTGATTTAGGTTAAATTGATTTCTTTATCATTTTTTTTTAAATTTTTAGTTTTAAATTCACTTTATGTCTTGCACGCAAAAGACATTGTCCATGTCAACTTCAGCCTTTTTCGTTATTTCTTTTTCTTTTTCCAGGCTTAATATTTAACCTCTTTTTTTTTTTTTTGCTTTCTAATCCAACATCAACAATACATCAAGGGTCTATGCCAAACATTATGATTAGTTCAAAGAAATCAGGATTACAGATGGATGCCGAGCTCCGCAAAATCGCGGGACATTATTACGGCAGATTTTAAAGTGAATCCGTGTCATATAATTAGTCCCGGGCAAGAGAGCGGCAAAGCTAGCGGCCTTCGACCATCGAGACCGTAATTTCGTTCATAGAAGCCGTTCCACCGCTCGTAGATAGATTCGCGCCATGGTACTTGCTCTTGAAAACGTACGCAGGTCGTTTCGGAGATGTGAGAACCACATCGTTGTTTGCCAACATGAACACAACCGCCGACATGCTTGGCCTATCGTCCGCGAATTCTTGCACGCACAGAAGACCGATCTGGATGCACCTCAAGGCCTCCTCTTCGTAGCATGAATCACCCATCAACTCGTCGACAATGTCGACGCAATTTCCTTCCTTCCATAGCTCCCATACCTGCTATCGGGTTGTGGACAAGTAACATATGACAAGTGTTTCGGGCTATGTATTTTGTCCTAGTTCAGTCCTAGAGTTCGGATACTTACATGGCCTACCAAATTGGAAGAAGGGTTTTCATTGTAATATGCGTTGTTCCTTTTGCCACTGATGATCTCCAACAGCAAAACTCCGAAGCTATAGACGTCGGATTTTATCGAAAATATACCTCCCATTGCGTACTCTGGCGACATGTACCCGCTGCCGTAGCAAGAAATGAAAAAGGGTTTTGATTGATTAGTTGAGTTGAGGTTCTTTTACTCAATAATCTAGTAAAGCATTGCGATGGCGAAAATTCTTACTATGTTCCGACTACTCGATTTGTGTTTCCTTGAATTTGGTCCCCGCCGCATATCCTAGCCATACCAAAATCCGATATCTTTGGATTCATCACAGCGTCGAGTAGGACGTTGCTGGCCTTTAAGTCTCGGTGGATGATCCTGAGCCTCGAATCTTGGTGCAAGTACAAGAGTCCTCGAGCCACCCCCGATGCGATTTCGAACCGTTTTCTCCAATCCAGCAATGATCTTTTCGTTTCGTCTGGACCAAGATCAAGATGTCAACAAGCCGTTGTACTGTCAGTCATGGATTGATCTACGAAATCGGAGTATTCTAGCTAGTGGGAGGAGCAGAGGATGTACCGAAAAGGAAGGCATCCAAGCTTTTGTTCGGCAAGTACTCGTAAATTAGCATTTTCTCGTCTTCTTCGACACAGCAGCCAAGTATTCTCACCAGGTTCCGGTGTTGGAGCTTCGCAACCAACCGGACTTCGTTCTTAAATTCTTCAACTCCTTGTCCCGAATGTTGCGATAGTCTTTTGACCGCTATTTCCGTTCCATTGTCCATAACGCCCTGTCAAACAAATTTCCAATTTGCAAGTCTGTATCAATCTTTCTAAGCAGCTTTTTTGTGCAACGAAAGTTTACCTTGTACACTGATCCAAAACCGCCTTGTCCGAGCTTATTGAGGAAGGAGAAATTGTTTGTTGCCGAAGCTATGGTGCTCAGATCATAGAGCGGCACATCTCTGTTTCCTCTAGATTCATCGTCGCAGTCTTTTACGCCTGGAGAGCCCACGAAATATGTTGAACTGGTCATTTCACTCGTCGGTAGATTTTGGCTTCTGCGATCTGTCTCCATGACCACCACAGAAATGCTCAATACAAACTCGGAGAAATTGTGAGATTCTTCATTCAGCAAATTCATTTCGTTAAACTGAATGAGAGTTTTAAGCTTGAAAAGATCTCGGCAAACATTTTTGTATCTGTTTTCCTTGTAAATATATTGATGCACTGTATGGTTTCTTCGTCTCTTGTCCCCCCCCGAAACTCGCCTTATGTTGGTTCTTAGCTTCGGAATCGATCTAATAAAAGCACGGATTTTACTAACTTCCTATAGCTAAGAATAGTTCCAAGACTGTACTGTACTTAATTAATTAGTGAACAATAAGAGGGGAATAATTTTTGTAAACGAATTTCGTGGAAAGAAAAATACGCGGCGTACTCTTGCTGAGGACTAACCAACGCACCGTTTCTCTTCTTGATCACCAAGCAGTAGCAGAAGGAGCTGGCGAGCAGTAGCGCTGTCAAAACCGAAACCGAAATTGTCGCGGCCCTCGCCTTTTTGCTGAGGAAACTTGTTTTGCGCCTATAACGAGCTGAAAGGACAGTACAGCACCGTATTTCAGATTCAATGACCTCGAATGTGCTCGTGCAGAATGTAGCATAAAAAGTTTCTCACAACCTCAATTTGAAACCGGAAATCACGGAACGAGGTGCCAATGATGCGAAGCTTATGGTGCTTAAAAGTTCAAACTTGGTTTCTAAATTATCCTGTTCTCAAGTTTGATTCATGGTTTGCTTGACTATGCTAATGCAATAAACAAATGACAATGTGGGAGGTACATTACATTAAGAAGTACAACTAGTAAGAGCAGAAGCAGGAGTACCTAACTCGATGGCATCGACCCGTACATATAAATCTTGACCTGAATTGGCGAATGTTCTTGTATCGACTAAATCGCCATGCCACATGAGGCACCCGATACCTCCCAGGCTCTCGTGGGCACTAGCATAAGCTGTGCAAGAGCAATTCCTCAGGCATTCCTTCTCACACTCGCTCAAGCTAAAGCTCATGTTGGCGTGTGCTTCTGAAGTGTCCGGCACCTTCACAAGCGCCAGCTTCACAAATCCTTCCCCACTTCGACATGATGACTCCCCTGGCCTCCTTACGCACCCGGCAGATCCATCCCTTAGGTCCCAATCGCTCGGGGACTTGGGCTCGAAACCTGGGAGGCATGTGCACTCGAACTGTCCCGCATTATACGGATTGCAGTTGCTGTTGGGCCCACAGTTGCCGTAATAATCGCACTGTTCCGTCGGATCAGACCAGAACCCTACCCACCGCTGGTCCCGGTCGTGCCATGTTAGTCGTTGGACAAACCCCCATTCGTTCACCACCATTCTTGAGATGATCGATGTATTGACGATGCTATACATTATAGAAACCTCATCTGCGTTATTGACAAAGCTCACGTTGAAGATGAAATTGCGAGTCATCGCGGGTATGCCACTCCATCGAACTCCGGTCCATGATCCGGAACGCCAGTACGGATCCCCCTCCTTGTACAGGAACAATTGAGCATAGCCCGTTGGATCGATCCTATAAGAGTAATTGCCAGGTGCTGGATCCTTAAGGGACTTCCATGATGTTAGGAACCGGTTCAAACCGGTTTTGAGGTCCAACCCAAGTTTCATGAGAGGGAGCAGAGTGTCTGTAGGATAATCAAAGCTTTGCCATATCACCCTTTTGCTAAAATCTTGGACTAGAACGAGATTACCTGAATCCATAAGCCGAGCGGTAGTAGAATAGTTCGATAACGCAGAAGAATCATTTGTCGACCAAACAGGAAAGCTTCCATTTTTCTCATGAAGCACCAAATTTCCATCAGAATCAATTGAAAGAGCTCCCGAAGTGTCACTGATTGGTCTCTCCCGATTAGCAACCCAAACAACGGTTTGCTCAGAAACTCGGTAATACCAAATTCCGACATAACGGCTGCTAGAATTACCCGGGCTGAAGAAACCGAGAGTGAACGTTTTGCCACTGGAGACCAAGAGATCGCCATCTTTGATACTGTTGTTCTGATTGAGGATGTCCAAGCAAGTACTTACCTGAAGCAGAAGAGGAAGAAGCAGGGCATATCCGAACACCCTTTCCGCGTTCATGTTGTCTTTTCGTTTGAGGATACTATGGTATGATTTCTGAGGCAATAAAAGCGACTGAGTGAATGATACATCAAGCACCGTGGGAGTGTAGTTGAGGTCTTAATTAGTGAGGATCCACCTCTTTCATTAATTTTTGCAAGTACCTGTCATTTCCGGTCCATCATATGTAAATGTAATGCAAGCCGCGATGGTGACGTTGCCCTTTCTAAGCTTGATATTTTCAGGCAACATTTCTCGATCATCAAGCAAGAAAATAATCCCTACTCATGTAAATCCAAGTAATGGTCACGGTCCTTGGAGACTCGTGCCGCCTTTCCCTTCCCAGCAGCCTAATCCCTTCAATTAATGCGGTCGGACATAGTTGCTTGAGCTGTATTTGCTATCGCCTTCAACTGTTTTAAGGTGAAAGAACGGGGTTCCGGGTGGACCTCATCTCACGCTGCAGATCACATTGTGAGGAAAGAGAACTTGACATTAGAACGAGGAAGGGCATTGTACGGCTGCTTTGATAGCGCATTCATATGATGGTGAGCTGCATGCTGTTGGTTTCAAGGTGTTGTGACGGATATGGATACCATGTCGATTTCCATCGACAGTGATTTCGACACAGAAACAGTTAGTCGAGCCTGAAAGTTCGGCTCCTGAATCTTCTGCTCATGAGCTTATCGTAGAATGATAGAATCTGAGAGTGAAAAAGAAGACTCGTCCTTTTTAATTCATTAATAAACTAGTTGCCCAGAAAGATTGAAAGGTGCCTGGTATTGTCCATGTCTCCTTTTAAATGTTGAAAGAGAGGAGAAATCTAATGGAAGTGGTAATTATCTCCTCTAAATTGCTCTAACATCCTCAATGTCAGGAAAAATTTGTGGCTCAGAATGAAGTTGCAAGGCCTACTCGCTACTACCGAAAGTTACAGTTCTTAGGCCCTTTTCAAGACTAAATCAAAGAGGGAGAAAATTACCAAAACAATCCTAAAACTATTGCAATTGTACTAATTCAGTTCTAAATTTTTATTTTTGGCGATTCAATCCTAAACCTTTTGCAATTGTGCCAATTCAGTCCATCCGACCAATTTTGGCTGGCCAACTAACATGGAAGACAGGTGGCTGACATAATTTTTTTAAAAAAAAATATTTGTTTTTTTTTCCTTTTTTCCCTTTCTTTTTCCCCCCCTTCCCTATTCTTAACCCGACAGCCACGATGAGGCTTGCCCAATCGCCGGTGGGGGCGAGCTTCACCTAAGGTCGGCGAGGTTCGGCGACCGATGAGAAGAAGAGGAGGGAAGGGAAAGAAAAGAAAAGAAAAGAAAAAGGGCCAAAATTAAATAAAAATTCAAAAATTTAAATTATTATGTTGCTGGACGGCTGGCGTTAGCCTGTCAAAATTGGTTGGGTGTGCTGAATTGATACAATTGCCAAAGGTTGAGGGATGAATCAGCAAAAAAATGAAAATAAAGTTTATGATTGAATTCGCACAATTGTGGTTTAAGTACACCTCAAAGGCCATAAGTTGTGTACCGCGCTCACTTTAGTGCCAAAACTTTCAAATCGATCACTTTAGTGCTAAGTTTTTGTAACTTCGATCACTTAAGTGTCAACTTCTTTTAAAAACGATCACTTCAGTGCCAAGTTCAATGAGCCGTGTGTTGACACCTGATTTTTGACCATTTATTATTGTGATTTTTATTCTTTAAAATTAATTAAAAATATCAAAAAAGGTCATAAAATCACAAAATCAACTTTGGAAGCCTTGGCCTAGCCTCGGGAACCAATTTTGAACAAAAAATATTTTTTGGTATTTTATAATATTTTTCAAATTTATTTAATTATAAAAATACTCAAAATATCAGAAAAATATCATTCGTGGTCAGAAAAATACACAAAAATATTCAATAATTTTTTTTTAATTTCCTCTTCAAGTGTGTCACCTTAAATCTTGAAAATTCGGCTCGGGTTACTATGTTTCTGCACAAACATAAACCCGAACCGAACAAAAAAATCCTTTTCGAGTCTTTTAATTTTCAATTCTCACTTTTTGTAAGCTATGACATTGGATTATAAAGTCTTGAAGTGCAATTGGGTCAATTTGCCCTCCAATTTGATCAATTTTAGCCAAAAGGGCTTAATTGCACAATTTTCTTTCAATTTAGTCCCCGGTTTCACAATTTTTGAAATTAAATTTCATACGGACATACCCATTGAAATTAAGCACCTCTACCCTATGTTTTTCATCATGATGAATCCATTGGTGGCCTCAATTTTGACCAATTTGATCGTTTAGGGCCTCGATTAAGCAAAAGTCAATTTCGGGTCCTAAGGACAATTTGGGGTTTTCACTAAATTTCAATCAATCGATTCGCGAAAATACCCATATTTGATAGAAAACATGTCAAGGAGTCCGATTTTGCCATCAATTTCATGAAAATGGGTCCATTTGGGACCCAATTTGGCTAAATTGGTCGAACCGGGCCGGTCGGGTCTAACCCGACCCGGCCCGGTCCGACCGGGTCTGCAACATGGTTGCAGACCCACCGTGGCCGGCGCAAAACATTAAAAAAAAGGGGGGGCCAACGGAGCTCGTTCGTGGTATTTCTTTAAAGAAAAAGAGCGACAAGGACGAGAGACAGAGGCAAGTGGTGAAGTGGGCTGAAGAAAAGGCGGTCGGCCACGGTGGAAAAGGAGGGGAGCTCGGTTTAAGGTGGAGCTCGGGCATGGAGGCCGAAAGAGTTTTTGGCGAGAGGCGAGCGAGAAAGAGAGGAGAGCAAGGAGAACGAGCGCCCAGGAGTTCGCCCACAGTCCCTCAGCCTTCACCAGAGCCTCAGCCACATTCGAGAAACCCGAACCAGGTCGGTGCATTCCCCGGACCTTCATTTTTCGTATGCATATCATATGTTCGAAGAAATGCACGAATGAACCCTTAAATTTTTGGCATTCGGCCGTGCCTTCCCCGACCCTATTTTGTGTAAGTTATGCCTTAAACGGTATCTAGAATCGACTCTCACCCCGGCTTGATGTTATTTTGCATTAAAATTTGACAAAAACCGAGGGCCGGAGCTTCGCCGGCCGCGATCCGGATTGAGAGTTCGACGGGGGACTTCGAGCGGTCGCCGAGCCTCAAACGATCCCAGGTAAGTCCCTAGACTCTCTTTAGATACTCCCTGAACGATCAAAACCGAGTTTGAAGGCAAAATTTTTTTTTTGGCAAATGCTTCGCCGGAGCCGGTTCGGTCGCCGGGCTTTTGAGGCGATTCCCGACGTCACTTCGGCCATGTTTTCCTTTGATATTGATGTCGGGTTCGAGGGGGATTCACAGGTGTTAAAATCGAGAGTTGGAACGGCGGTTTTCACGTCGATTTTGGGCCCTCCGGCGGGTTTCCGGCGACTTTCGCCGGAAAAGACACTGTTCATCGTCTTCTCCGGCGAGGTCGCCGATGGTCAACGGGTCAACGCTGACGTGGCATGCCACGTCAGCAGCCACGTCAGCGTAGGGGGGTCCACGGCCTATTAAAATAAAATCAAATCGAACGGTGGAGAGTGTGCCACGTGTCGCGATCTGAGGCGTCCGTTCTCAGTCTATGAAACGGCGCCGTTTTGGTCGTGGAGGAGGCGGGCCGGGCCTTGGTCGCGGGTCTGGGTTGTGGGCCGGGTCTGACCCGGTCCGGATAATATTTTTAAATAAAAAATTCGGATAATAATAATAATTAATAATAATAATATAAAATTCAAAAATCAATAAAAAATAGAAATTCAAAAAAATTCGAAAAATTCAGAAAAATTCTAAAAAATTCCAGAAAATAGGAAATGGCCATATTCAATTGGCCACAACCTGTTTCGGGTCTTTCGGACCTCGGTCTTTTCAAAAAATGACGGTTTTGCCCTTTCGGCAAACTTTCTTCCAAAAAAAATTCTAAAAATTCTAGAAAAATCCCAAAAAAAAGGAAATGGCCACAATCAACTGGCCAAGGCTCATCCCGGGTGTTTTGAACCCGATCCTTCTTAAAAATGACGATTTCGCCCTTTGGGCGAATCGTCTCCCAAAAATTGAAGAAAAATCAAGAAATTCCAAAAAATTCTCAAAAATGGGAAATGGCCACAAACAACTGGCCGTGGAATATTTTGGGTAATTCGGTATTCCAAGTCTTTCAAAAATTGACGATTTTGCCCTTCGGGCCAATCGCCTCCAAGTCTTCCCATTTTACCCCGGTCCGAAATCACACCTTTCCTAAGCCTTTATGACTATGCTGGAAAGCCATTGACTCGAATTGATGTGCATCGATGAGATTTATTTATGCACTTGTTTGCGCTTTCATTTAAATTGATTGTGATTGATAGGAATATTCGTCCAATCTGCATGAAACCCTGAATCAAACCTACCTCACCCAAAATTGCGCCTGCATGAAATCCTAGTTAGGAAAATCACTCGCATTAGGTACCGAAAGGGCGTTGGTAATGACATCAACGTAACCAAGTCCCCGAACCCAAAATCTCTGGTTCCGCAGAACTGATCGACCTCTCCCAATCGATCAGTAAGGTTTCCGGTCTACCCTCCAAGAAAGACCGGTGGCGACTCCAAATGCATGCACAAGTTGCACATGCCACCACGACCACACTGAAGGTCGAAAGCGATCGACTCTTATCGTCGAATCCTTCTAAAAAATACTCCCGCCGCGATTTGGTATGGGCCTGGGAGGGCTCGCGCCGATCCAAGACCCGCGATCGGTAATCCATTAGCCGCGTCCGCTTCCGGACGGGTCGCGACACCGTGTCAGCTCAAATAATAATAAAAAATATACGTGTCGGACTTTCGGCGAGCCACGTCAGCTTAAATCGGAGTTGGCACTAAAGTGATCATTTTTAAAAGAAGTTGGCACTTAAGTGATCAAAGTTACAAAAACTTAGCACTAAAGTGATCGATTTGAAAGTTTTTGAAAGTTTTGGTACTAAAGTGAGCGCCGTACATAACTTATGGCACTTGGGGTATACTTAAGCCCACAATTGTAATAGATTTGGGATTGTTTTGGTAATTTCCCCGTCAAAGAGTAGCAATGCCATTTAATTGCCTACAAAGTACAAATCCTTTTAAGATTAGTCCTTTAAGCTGGGTATAATTCTTGTTTTCAAATGAAAGAACTCAGCTACGATATTAAGATAATTCTTTTGATTTAATCACAATTTCTGCAGTATATGGAGTCTCTTCACTGCTTGTGCTTCTAATTTATAGGTGCTGAGAGGTTTGGTTCACTGGTCAATGTCTACTGGTTCTGGAAATTTTCCGAAATCTCGAGTGAGCGCCTTCCATTAACGTGCATATCTGACCAACAAGCGAGACAAGATGATCGATGACTACTCTTGTAAATGCGAGGTGGGGCGAGAAGAAGGCCACCACACGGAATAGAAATGTCCTCGATATATCGAACGGTTGTTCTTTTGTGTATCTGTACATCTACTCTTTCATTTGCTTATTGTTGGAAAAACAGTGTTAAAAATAACAACTCTGTTTTATAATATTGGAGGATACTCAAAATTCGAATAACAATAGTAAATGTAGATAAACTGCTTCAAACATCAAATCTGTAAATATATTCAATTGGCAAAGGCACAAAAGTTAATTCTGCAGAAGCACAAACACTAAGTCGGCAGAAGCACAACACTGAGTCGCCAAAAGCACAACAATGAATCGGCAAAAGCACAAATGTTGAACAGAACCACAACAATATTAAAAGAAATGGAATTTATACAAATACCGAGGCCTGTGTTCGACACAGTTTCCTAAAATAGATTCGTCCCCTCCCGTACGTGCTTCGAGGTTTCGCGAACGTTTGTCTCTTAGGATACAATGGTTAGCAGCGATAGAGGCAAGCACAGCACTCCAAAAGCTTTCGGTGAACTTGAACAAAACGTGAACACTATCGAAAACATTGCAAATGTAGAGAATTGAAAGAGAATGAGAAAAGATTTTCTTTTTGTTATATTGTCTTATGTCTTTTTGAAAGAGAATAGAAAGTTACCTATTTATAGGATAAGTTGGGGCATTTCGGAAATAAAGAATAACGGCTAAATAACATTAAAACAAAAGGCAAAATTAGGCTTGGCACGAGGCTCACTTTTCGGTCCTGCATTCGCGCCCAAGTTTCAACTCGTTGAGCTTTCGTTGGGGTCTGAGACTTGCACCACTGCGTGTGCGCGCGAGGCATAGTGCATGTATTACGAAAGTTACCATTCTAAATGAGTGTAACTCTATATAAAACACTCACTAGCTTTTTTTTTTTTTTCAATGTGAGACTAGCATACTTTCACTTCTCACTTCCAACTCAAGGATAGTCTTTGAAAAATAATTTCTCATTCACTCACCTATCAAAACATCTCATATTTTCCAACACTTATTACTTGTTTCATATGTCATTAGCACAAGTGTGGTGTGGACAACTTAGTCACGAAGGGCTGATATAAAGGTGACGTGGAGAAACTCTAACCAAGTCCTCTCGCGAAAAATGGTGGAAAAAGAAGAGAGATCATTCGTTTCTTGTTGAACCTCCTTAGTCCTTTCGTGACCCCATCAATATCGGTTGTCTTTGTTGGAGTACATGGGTTCTTATGATGGTCCACCGATGCGGGCAACAGCACCTTACCCGTTTGCCGATAACTGACAAGGGAGTTATCAACAAATTTTTTTTTTTTTTTGAAACGTGAAGAAAAATCACGTCTTTTGAAAAGACTAACTTCTCTCTCCCGTTCAGAATCCGTCGTTCATTCCACGGAACACCAAGACAGAGAAAACAATGATACTCCTCTCTACTCTCCAAACGTGCGGTCGAAGTGAGGAAGCTCTCGGAATTGCAAAGGCAACATCTAATCCGTGGCAATTATGGTAGGACCTCATGATGTATCCGTTTACCGATCAGCGATAAAAGTTAGGTTAAGGCATGTTTCCGTGTGTTTACTGTTTAAAATAAAGGATTTAGTATCCTTCTCTCTTAAATGCATTCTTATCTGAAGCTTCCTTGCCCTCCATGGAAGTCTCATTTGGTCCAAATAAGGAACTACGATTTTGGTTGAAGTTACAGTTTGTACAAAAGAAATTCATACATGATCGCTGTCGGATGGACATAAAATATTATCACAGACAAAAAATGTTTGGAGTGGATCACACTACAAAAAAAGACGGATTTAGCTACGAAATTTTGCGACGAATTATTTTCGTCGCTAATTTGCGACGAAAATCACGACGAAAACTTGAATTTGTCGCTATTTGCGACGAAATTAGCGACGAATTGTTTTCGTCGCTAATTAGCAACGCAAAAAGCGACCAAATAGTTTCATCGCTAATTAGCCACGAAATTAGCGACGAAAAAAAATTTCGTAGCTAATTAGCTACGAAATTAGCGACGAACCAAGTTTCGTAGCTAATTAGCTACAACATTAGCGACGAAACAAAATTTCGTAGCTAATTAGTGACGAAATTGTATATTCGTCGCAAATTTATATATTAATAAAAAAATAAATTAAAAAACATTTGCGACGAACATCATATTTCGTCGCAAATTTTGCGACGAATGTTACATTTCGTCGCAAACACTACAAAAAAACACGGATTTAGCGACGAAATTGTATATTCGTAGCAAATTGATATATTAATAAAAAAATAAAATTAAAAACATTTGCGACGAAATTCTTAATTCGTCGCAAATTGATATATTAATAAAAAAATAAAATAAAAAACATTTGCGACGAATTATGAATTTCGTGGCAAATTTGCGACGAAATTGTATATTCGTCGCAAATTGATATATTAATAAAATTAAAATTAAAAACATTTGTGACGAAATTCTTAATTCGTCGCAAATTTGCTACGAAATTCTTAATTCGTCGCAAATTTGCGACGAAATTGTATATTCGTAGCAAATTGATATATTAATAAAAAAACAAAATTAGAAACATTTGCGATGAAATTCTTAATTCGTCGCAAATTGATATATTAATAAAAAAATAAAATAAAAAACATTTGCCACGAATTATGAATTTCGTGGCAAATTTGCGACGAAATTGTATATTCGTCGCAAATTGATATATTAATAAAATTAAAATTAAAAACATTTGTGACGAAATTCTTAATTCGTCGCAAATTTGCTACGAAATTCTTAATTCGTCGCAAATTTACGACGAAATTGTATATTCGTAGCAAATTGATATATTAATAAAAAAAATAAAATTAAAAACATTTGCGACGAAATTCTTAATTCGTCGCAAATTTGCTACGAAATTCTTAATTCGTCGCAAATTTGCGACGAAATTGTATATTCGTAGCAAATTGATATATTAATAAAAAAATAAAATTAAAAACATTTGCGACGAAATTCTTAATTCGTCGCAAAAATTTGCAACGAAATTGTATATTCGTCATAAATTGATATATTAATAAAAATAAAATTAAAAACATTTGCGACGAAATTGTATATTCGTCGCAAATTGATATATTAATGAAAAATAAAATTAAAAAAATTTACGATGAAATGATATGTTCATCGCAAATAATTTAATATTTTTCTGTAAATTTGCGATGAAATAGTAGTGTCATAGCAAATTATTTTTTTATTTTTGTTTTTATTTAAATTTTATTAACAATTTGCGACGAAAGGTCCATTTCGTTGCAAATTTTGTGACGAATTTTTCCTTTTGGTCGCAAATTTATTTAATTATTCCAAAAATTAGTGAGGAATCATATTTTTGTCGCAATTTTTTATTTAATTATATTTATATATGTAATAGGGGGATAGATGAAATTTCTTGGTGTTCATCTCTTGACATATTCGACAAAAAAGCTCTTGACATACTTATATTTAGATATGTAATTTCTTGACATATTCAACAAAATGAAATTTCTTGATGTTCAATCGGTGAGTGACTTAAATAAGAAATGCTTATAATACGTCGTTTAACTTAGCTTATTTATGTTCTTTCTTATATTCTATTTTATATTTTTTACATTAATTATTTTTTAATAGAAAATGAAAATAGAGCGAATATTCTTTAAATTAAAAAATCAAATATATTATTAATTAAGTAAAGATTACATTAATAAGTATAAATAAAGAGCGATCAATTTATTTAATAAGAACACATGAAATTTCTTGATGTACAACTCTTGATATATTCGACAAAAAAGCTCTTGATATGAGGAAATGAATTAATATCGATAGTAAATTCAATTCATAGCAAGTGGATAAAAAATTTAAAATATGCTTAAAGTTGAAATTCGTCACAAAAGTATTTCGTCGCTAATATAATGTAAAAATTGACACAAAATGGCAAAGACTAATTTGTTAAAAGCATATTAACATGTTGAACATACTTATATTTATTCATGTATTTACAAAGAATTAATAAATAGGGGAAAAGCATGAAATTTCTTGATATTCAACTTTTGATATATTCGATGAGAAAAAACTTACATAACTAACAAATGATAACAAATCAACTCTTGACATATTCGACAAAAAAGCTCTTGACATACTTATATTTAGATATGTAATTTTTCTATAGTGACGAAAATAGATGTGAGAATTGATCCATCTTCCATAAAGAAGATGAATGAAACCAAAGTTTCATGTTCGCTTTTGAATTATAGCCATTAAAAATGATGAATCGACTTCGACTATAACTGATAGCCTTCCAAGCTAACTTATAGCCTTAGCATTCCAAGCTAATAATGCAGGTTCGATTCCCGTTAACCGCTCTATTCTATACTCTTTGTCTATATTATATAGACCTGTATTCGAATATATATATGAATTTGAATATTTTTCAAATTAATATTTTGAATTGGATTATTTAATTATATTATTAATCCATCTTTGAATTGAATACACAATTCCCAAAATTCTATTATCTTAGCAGATCCTTTTTTTTTTTCCCGAACAAGAGAAGGAATAAGGGAAAGAGATATGAAAGTAACAAAATATGAAAAACGGAAGAAAAAAAAAGCGTCCATTGTGTAATGGATATGACATAGCTAGGTCTTATAAATCTTTGGTCAGTTTCAAATCCTATTGGACATGATTTTTTATCTATTTCTTGAGATATAAATCTCAAGAAGGAATTGATATTTTGAATGATTTAAATAAGAGACGCTTATAATACGTCGTTTAGCTTAGCTTATTAAAAACATAAATAAGCTATTTATAACCTTAGAAACCCATAAGTCATTTGGAAATTTTTCCACGAAATCAAAATCTTCCTGATAATCATATTAGAATTGAAATTTCAATTTTCAAATAAAGTTTGCCTTAAACTATTTCATAAAAAAATGATAGTTCATTGTGTGTTCATAAGCCATTATAACTATAAGTTTCTAACATTTTATATAACTTTTCTAATTAAAAGCATGAGATCATAAATTAAGAATAATAAACTTCTCTAGGAAAATTGATAAAATGATGCATTATGAAATCGTATTTTCTTTTGTGCTTTGGTTTCTTATATACAACCCACCAATTAGTTCTGTCACAAATTAGGATATGATGCAAGTTCTTGTAATATCTATCATCTTGAACTCGATTCTTACTATGTCCACAATAAGACTAAGAAGGGCTAAACAAAGTCTTTTTGTTTTTCTTTCTGTCATCTTGATAGTTCGATTCCCGCTACCCGCTTATTCTATACTATCTTTCTATACTATATAGACATGTATTCAAATAGATATTCTATACTCTCTATCTATACCAAAGTTTCATGTTCGGTTTTTAGTTTCTTGTTAAAATATGGGAAAAGTACTTAAAAAAGTTTCAAACATATTGAGTTGGTACTAATTCGGTTCTAAACTTTTTAACATTAATACGAATTCAGTCTCATCCGATCAAATTTTGTTGAAACTAGCGACGAATGTAAAAGTTAGAGACGAAATATTACCATTCGCTAGTTTGAATATTTTCTTTTGAAAATAGAAATAGAAAGAAAATATTTAATAATAAATAGAATAAATAAAAATTTAATAAATTAAGAAATTGAAAATATTTTTGTGCAAATCACTCTCGCGCCCTAGCGACCACAAATATTTTCGTGCAAATCACTCTCGCGCCCAAATCGCTCCGCGCCCAGATCCCTCTCTGACAAGTAACCAAGCCCAAATCACTCTCTCGCTCCAGATTGCGAAGCTTCTTCTCTCTTCCCCCTCTGAAAATCGCCACTGTAAAACCCTAATCTTGGTCTCTCTTCTTCGTCCCCTTGCCGTGCCTCCTCGCGCAAACGCTCAATCACGCTCCCACAATCGCTCATTCTCCCTCCCGAATCCTCCCAATATTGCGCTCGCTCCCCCAATGACTGGGACTCGTTGCTCGGATTGAGGTCGCCGGTTTTTTGGGCCTCCCGCGAGCACGGTTTTGTGGCTTCGGAATCGATTGTAGTGGGGTGGGTTCTTTCCCTCATCCCTCGGGCGGAATTCCGCCGCAACGAGGTTGGGAATCGCCTCGTTGTCCGGTTCCGGCTCTTGATGTTTCGTTGCCGCCTGAGGGAACAGATGGTTTGACGGAAACCTAATCCCCTTGCAGTGGTCGTCTTTTTCTTAAGCTCGTGACGGGGATTACGGCGAAGCTTGTAATGAGCTGGTTTCCGGGCTCGCAGAGTTTATTAGGAGGGACGATGTTTTTAGGTTTTGACTAGTGTCGCGAATGCTGATTTGGCAAGTTCTTGAGCTTCTAATCACCAAGTTTGTTCGTTTTGTTTTGATCAGTTGACAGGGGGAGCAGAGCGTCCTTTGCCGAAGCTTGGTCGGTGCGGTTTTTTTGATAATGGATGTTGATTCTGGTGCTCAGGATATGGATATCAAGTCCTCTGAAGAAGGCATGTCGATGCCAATGGACTCCCTAGACTCTTCGAGCGCAGAGGTAGGCGATTCTGATCTGGTCTTTTTGTTGTCTAGTTGTGATTTTCCAAGTTTCGGGAACTGTTCGGCCCAAAGAAAGGAACAAGCATTGAGGGCGAAAATTATAGCTTAGAGCATTTCCAGTTTGTTTCATGTCTGAATTGTTGCAGAATATTTTGTCCTGGAGTAATCTGTGAATTAGATTTCTCCATGTTTCAAATCATGTATTCTAGATCAATCTCTTGTGTCATTCCGGATTCTTTGAAAATTATGTCTTAGCTGTGGATCTAACAAAGTCGCAATTGTTGATGTTGGCAAATCATGTGAACTGAGATTTGGAAGCTATTGTTTATGGCTGCAAGAACATTAGGAGGATATGAAGGATTCTATGGTGAAGAGATTGCTTTTAATTTGTTTCAAGAGCATATTTTAAGCGTGAATTGAGACAAAATATTCAGAATTTTGTGCGTGTTCTGAGTGAATCTTCCAAAGATGCTGATCTTCCTCCCCACTAGCATGTTATAAGGCAGCGCTACATTTCCATTCGGTGGTGGAGGAATGTGAGATTGTTGAGTTGCTACAACAAATTGATCCCAAGACGAGGAAGCCAATGAAAAAGAAAGTTTTGTTTGTGAAGAATGGTGATGTTGTTGTATGCCGGATTCAGGTTTATCTATGCTGGAAGAACATATAGCATTTAGCATTATCTGTCTCTTGCCTTTTCCTAATGTCGACTCCATCTTCTTGTGAATATGTATTTCAGGTGAATAACCTAATATGCATGGAGAATTTCTCTGATTTTGCACAGCTTGGAAGATTTACCCTTCGCACTGAAGGTGAAGAAATCATATTTCCTATCTACATGTCAAATCGATGATTTTTGCTTTACACTTTGGACTCACCCAGTAGATCTCTTTTATAGGAAAAACAATTGCTGTGGGGAAGGTGACTGATTTGCCTTCAAATACTAGAGCTGAAACAGTTTGTGTTAGGTAGGTTTTTCTAATGGCCGTCCTTTTTCACTTGCCAAAGTTTAAGGAGCTTTTTCTTTTTGTTTTTTGGCCAAAGTTTGAGCTTGTGAAATGTGGTATCCCGAGACCGTTGTTTATCATGTGTTAAACGGTGCAGATTACATTTTTGAAAATGCCTTTCGTTATGGTAGACGGACTTAGCTTAGTTATCGCCCACAGTTTCATATAACTCAACAATAGTTTGTAAGGAGTTTTTATACTAGATACTGAAGATTTGTGCTCTTACAGGAGGCAGAGATGCCATAAATCTCTAGTCTTACCACATTGGAAGGGCTACAGCTATGTTCTTGAATTGTTGCGGCAGCACCCTTTACTTGGTCATATATGTTTGTCCTTAATATTCTGTACTGGAGCCTGGGACGTGAATCGTGATGGAGAGCAGGGTCAATGGTGGTTCAATGCAGATTTAAGTGTGTTCCATCTGCATCTAAACATGTTTTGCAATTTTCCGGTTCTTTGTAGGTCAAGCTAACGAATATGATCGAGGATCCAAGGGACGTTGAGCGAAGCAGACTCCTTAGGATCGAAAACCTTGATACCCCTACCTTTTGCTTTTTGCCTCAGCAAGACTCCTTTTGAGTTATCACAGTGCATTTGTTTGGTTAGCATTAGGAGATCTCTCAGTTTCTTGTAATTGAAACAATGAATGTATTTTATTTTCGTCTTATTATAGTATTTTGATCTTATTACTTGCTTAATCAATGGTAATTATAAGTTTTAGAAATTAATTTTTCTTTTAATTAAATTTAAAATCGAAAAATAAAAAAAATAAAAAAATTTCGTCGTGAAATTCATCGCAAAAGAATAAATAAAAATTTGTATATCGATAACGAATTAGAGATGAAAATCAAATTTCGTCGAAAATCGGGAATTTTGCGATGAAAAATAGTGTTGTCGCTAATACAATGTCGCAAATTTTGCGACGTAAATTGGACAATTTGTCGCAAATTTACGACGAAACCGAAATTTGTCGCAAGTTTGCTACGAATTGGATTTCGTCGCAAATTTGCGACGAATTTCGGTTTCGTCGCAAATTTGTGACGAATTTCGGTTTCGTCGCAAATTTGCTACGAATCCGGATTTCGTCGCAAATTTTCTACGAATTTGGTTTTCGTCGCAAATATGCTACGAATCACCATTTCATCGCAAATTTCGTCGCAAATTTGCTACAAATCAATATTCGTCGCAAAATTCGTAGCAAAATTTGCTACGAATTGATGAAATTTCGTCGCAAACTTTGCGACGCAGAGTTAGCTACGAATTTTGCTTGCGTCGCAAAATTCGTCGCAAAACCCATTAGCGACGAATTTTGGCAAAATTTTCGTCGCAAATTTCGTAGCTAAAAGGCTGTTTTTTTGTAGTGTCAATTGTGTTCTAATAGAAGCCGACGTACATTCCCACGTCTTCTCTGCAATACGCCCATGTCAGTTTGTGGTTTCAAATTCAATTTATGCATGATCTTTCTTACGGTAAGTGAAATCCGCATTCAGGTAATTGCATCGAGAATTTTTCATATATATGAAATATGCATGTCGACCATAGTAAGTGTGACGTCATTAACAGAAGCAGAAGCAGTGGGATTACTAGATGACACATTTGCTCCCTGTTACCTCTTCTTGAAGACAAACGCATGCTGTTTCAGAGACGGAAGTGGCGCATTTTAATGGAATACGTGGGACTAGCGAGCTTCAACAACAGTAACTGTAACTCCATTAACAGAACATGTTCTGTTGCATGCTGACTGAATGTCTCCATTGTAGCCGCTCTCGTCGATGAATGCGGGCTGTTTCGGGGAGGGAAGTACCACATCAGCGTTCCCCAACATGAAAACCACCGTGGACATAGTTGGTCTGTCCGATGCAGATCTTTGCACGCACAAAAGACCGATTTGAGTGCATCTCGATGCCATTTCCTCAGAATATGTCCTGTCCATTGATTTGTCCACAATGTCCATGCTTTTTCCTTCTTTCCACAGCTGCCACACCTGGGAAGAACACACACCAAACACCTTGGATTGTGATGGTGTGAATGTAGAGGCTGGTCAAGTCGTGCCTTGCATTGAATTACATAAGAGTTCATACTTACATGGCCAATTAGATTGCAAGAGGGGTTAACATGATAGCACCCACTATTTCTTTGTCCTGTAATGATTTCTAACAGCAAAACTCCATAGCTGTACACGTCCGATTTTACTGAAAACCGGCCTAGCATTGCATACTCTGGTGCCATGTACCCGCTACAGAAGCCAAAAAGGTGAGCAGTAATCAACGTCTCATTTACCGCACAAACTTCCTGTGTTGAATTAGGGGTGACAAAACTAAAGGTTGAAACTTTAGGATGAAGGACAGAATGATTAGTCTTTTCCTCTGTTCTAATTTCTCTTTGTCTAACTAGGTGAAGCAGAATTTAATCCTCAAGAAAAACACTTACTACGTCCCCATCACACGCTTCGTTTTTCCTTCAATTTGGTCTCCTCTGCATATCCTTGCTATCCCAAAATCTGAAATCTTCGGGTGCAATGCATCGTCCAGTAAGACATTGCTAGCTTTCAAATCTCTGTGGATTATCCTCAACGTCGAATCCTGGTGTAGATACATGAGTCCTCGAGCTACCCCATAAGCAATTTCCAACCTTTTTTCCCAATCCAAAAGTGGTTTCTTTGTTTCATCTGGACCAAATTTTGGAATTTCCTCCAGTTATCATCCATAATATTAGCTGTAGATTCTGGTCACTGGAAGAGAGGACTTACCAAAAAGGAATGAATCCAAGCTTTTATTGGGCAAATACTCATAAATCAACAGTTTCTCGTCTTCTTCAATGCAGCAACCTAAGATTTTCACCAGATTCCGGTGTTGGAGTTTGGCAATCAACCTCACTTCATTCTTGAACTCTTCATTTCCTTGTCTAGAAAATTTTGAGAGTCTTTTAACTGCTATTTCTGTTCCGTACATCAACCCCTGTGAAAATGAACACGTTACAAAATAAAAATTAAGACCTGTCAGATGAACCCGGTCGCTCAAAAGCTGTTATGAGTTGATTCTAACGACTTATTGGATAGTTAAACTTGCAGAGGATGTGGCAGTTACACTTGCTACATGTCGTATGACCTAGGAAAATAAAGTAGCAACATGTCTGGTGCTGTTCTCTACTTCTTCTCCCTCGTTTTTTGTTAGTCACTTCCCTGGTTCGTCATGACTGGAAGACAAGAATTGCTACTAGAGACACCTAGATGGCTACGGTGGAAGTAACCAGATCAGCTACCTTTCGAGAATTTCAAAATAGGAAAAGGTCCTTTACAATGAAATTGGCTTGTTCCTGAGCATTTTCTTCGAGGACATCAATCCACATAAGAGACAGACAAAATGAAGTTTTTTGACTACACATATTCAATATTAACCATTTGGATTCTGTGGAAAAGGGAGATTAATTACCTTATATACAAAACCAAAACCGCCTTGGCCAAGCTCATTGACAGAGGAAAAATTTCTTGTGGCTGCAGCTACAGTTCCAAAATCAAAGAATGGTAGATCTTTTTTTTGTGTACCTTTGCTGTCGAGGTCTTAGAGACCCAAAAGTTCGTTGAAATATGTTGAGCTTGTGAAAACACGAACAAGATGATTACGCCCTCCTCTATCTGCTATCGCACAGCTAAAAATAATGTTTAGAAAGATGATGAAAGCAACCTACTGCTAGTTACTTAAGATGAATTCATGTAGACTCGATTCCAGATGAATCACAATACAGCATTCTCTAATTATCTAGCACTGTCTGCAGCTTCGTTGATCAAGGTTTCCAGTATTGAAATCAATCACCCTTTAACTTAAAATCTTGGCTAGATTTAGCTCCAGTTCAATTTTTAATCTATTTCTTAACCCTGCAACATCGAAATAACACCTACTTGTCAAACAGACAGAAATATATATGGAAGAAAAAGCTTCTATCAGGGCTAGATCACCGCACCTCTTTTCCTCTTGAACAGAAAGCAGTACATAAGGGAGCCTAAGAACAGTAGCACTAGTGCAGATACCGTTGCTACTATCGCCTTCTTGACAAGAGTACTCCGTTTCCTATAGTGAGCTGTAAAAAAAAGCATGAGAAGCATGCCAATGACATTGAACGTGGAAATCTTACAGAAATGAATGCAAAAAAGTGAAGTTTCTAATTTAAACTATGAGAAGCAAAGAGTTTCATCAAGACAAGAGATCATGGGACAATAATGACAACCCCACAACAGCAGCAAAAGTATTTGAAATAGATATTAGCAATGAGTACCTAAGTCAATTGCATCGACCCGCACATATAAATCTTGACCCAAGTCTGAAAATGCTCTTGTATCCACTAAATCTCCATACCATTTGAGACATCCGTGCTCCCCTATACTTTCATCTGCACTTGAATAAGCTGTGCAGTTGCAATCCTTCAAGCATTCCTGCTCACATTCCTTCAAGCTCAGGCTCATATTGACATGTGCTGTTGAAGTGTCTGGCAACTTCAGCTGTGTCACCTTCACGAAACCTTCCCCACTTCGGCACATTGACGCACCTTGCTTCCTCTTGCACCCGCCTGATCCATCCCTTAGGTACCAATCGTCCGGAGACTTGGGCTCAAAGCTGGGCAAGCATGTGCAGTCTAGCTGGGCAGCCTTGTTTGCACCACAGTTGCCATTAGGCCCACACTTGCTGTAGTAGTCACACTGCTCCTGTGGATAGTAATTAAACTCGCTCCACCGCTGCTGTTCATCTTGCCATATGAAGTGTGTAAGTGACCCTGACTCGAGCAACACATGCCTAGACATAACCGATGTGCCATACATCAGAGAAACCTCTGTTGCGTTATTCACAATTATGACATCATACTTGAAATAGTCAGGCATTGAGGGAACGCCACCATGTGGTTTCTCGATTATTGGTCCTCCACGGTAATACGGAGTTTGATCCTTGTAAACGAACAACTGTGGGTACCCTGATGATTCAAACCTGTATGAAAAACTGCCCGGTGCTGGATCAATTTCGGACTTCCAAGATGTCAGGAACCATTTCAAACCGGTTCTCCGATCCAACCCAAGCTTCATGGACGGAAGAAAGGTATCTGTGGGATAATCAAAGCTCTGCCAAATAACTTCTTTGCTCAAATCATGATTCAAAACTAGATTACCTGAATCCAAAAGCTGGGCAGTAGTAGAATCATTCAAAGTCGTGGTGGAAACAATAATTGACCAAATGGGAAAGCTCCCATTGTTTTCACGGATCACTAAGTTTCCATTATGCTCAAACGCAAGGACTCCTGTAGCATCATTCACGGGATTCTCTCCATTAGCAACCCAAACAACGGTTCGCTTTGGTAGTCCATAGTACCAAATCCCCACGTAACGCAAGCTTGAATTACCCGGGCTGAAGAAACCGAGAACAAATTTTCTTCCTCGGGAGATTAAGACATCACCATCTCTCAGGGTATCGTTTGGGGCAAGGGTGTCCAAAGAATCAATCAAATGAAGCAGAAGAAACAAAAAAATGATGTGTAATGGCACTGTTCGAGTGTTCATGTTGTTATTTGATGGGGATGCAGCGTGCTAATGTTTCAGACAAGAAAGCAGAGACATGGCTTTTGCTTCATAACCAATAAAACAGAAACTTCCCAATGTAGTTGAGGTTTTACTCGACGACGGGCACCACAATTTGGGACCAGTCCCAGGAAATCCATGCACCATCCAGATTGTGACCCTGTGGAAAATGAACCATCAAGCGGCGACTTTAAATAACCTGCCCTAGCTTGACTTGTCTTCTTTCCTCTCCGGGTACTCCCAGAATGTGTTTTCTAGACATAGAAGTCAACGGAAGGCGCTTTTAAAAAAAAGGAACCGAGAAAAACCACTCATTCATCCGGTCAACATCCTTACCCTTTCCCTTGGATCCGGATCCCTGCCCGGATTTCGGCTGGGCAGGGTGATCCCCACCCCCACACACTGTGGGGCCCACCCCAATGAAGGGTGGGGATCACCCTACCTAGGAAAAACATAGGCAGGGGATCCACGCCCCTTTCACTTTGGGAAGCACAGACACTCTCCGGGGCTCCGTGTCAGTTTCAGACATGAACCCGACACGCATCAGACATGAGTCCGACACGCTTCGTCACCTGGTCAACTCTACTCGACACGCAGCGACACCCGAGTTGGGAATCCCAACACACTAATCTGACAACGTGTGGGTCAGTTTTGAAAATTTTCAATATATTGTGGTAAAATTGGAAATCTTTCAAAACATAAAAGCCAAATGTTTCTTATTTCATAATTTTTTAACAAGGATTGTTTCTTTTTGTTGGATTTATTGTTACATGTTAAAATTAATGGTGGAATGGGGATTGATTTTTCTTTTTCTCTTCAAGTTTGATGGAACATGAGATGTAGTTGAATTAACGTTTTTAGTGTAAATCATTGGGGTAAGAACAGTACAAATGCCATAACCTTTGTTCGGAGATCACTTGAGCGCCACAATTTTTTTTTCGATCACCTGAGTACCACAACTTTTAAAAATAGACCACTTGAGTGCCATATGCGATTTGGGCCACTGGAAAATCCGACATGGCACTAAAATAATGTAAAATCAACCCACGTGACTCGCCGGAAAGCTGAATCAGCAAATAAAAAGGAAACGATGTCGCATGCTTCAGATTGAACTTTCACAAAGTGGCCACTTAAGTTCTATATCTTTTTAAAAGTGATCACTTAGGTTCTTCAATTTTTGAAAAGTGATCACTTAGATTCTTTAATTTTTTAAAAGTGGCCACCTAGGTACCTTAATTTTGGAAAAGCAATCACTTAGATTCACTTTAAGAGCGACGCACGCTTCAGATTGAACTTTCACAAAGTGGCCACTTAAGAACCATATTTTTTAAAAGTGGCCACTTAGATTCCTCAATTTTTGAAAAGTGATCACTTATGTTCTTTAATTTTTTAAAAGCAATCACTTAGGTTCCTTAATTTTGAAAAAATGATCACTTAGGTTCAATTTAAGAACGACACATTGGACAAGAATTTACACGTCATAATAAAATATTAAGTAGAAAGTTCACGTAGGATGTTTAGCCAGAAGTGGCACTCAAGTGATCCATTTTGCTCCGATTTGGTACTCATGTAATCGAAAAAAAAAGTTATGGTACTCAAGTGATCTACGTACAAAAGATATGACACTTATACTGTTCTTATCCCAATGATTTACACTAAAACGTTAATTCACCATTTGTTAGTATCATTCGTTATTTCGGATTGACAAATCCAACTACATCTCATATTCCATAAAACTTGAAGAGAAAAAGAAAAATCAATCCCCATTCCACCATTAATTTTTTTTTTTATCAAAATTCCACCATTAAATTTAACATGTAACAATAAATCCAACAAAAAGAAACAATCCTTGTTAGACATTTATACAATTCCCTCAAACCATACCTAAAAGACCCTATCAATATCGCTCTTGTTTTACTTGTCACTAATCGGGAAACCATAAAAACATCTAAGACAAATGGAATCCAATGAGCAGTACATCTCTTCTAAGAAGACCGAGCAATCACTATACATACATATATACATGCATGCATGCATGCATACTACATATGTTGTATATATAGAGCAATTCATGAAACTCATAATCCAATTAATATACACATAAAAAATGGAACATGAGTTCTTTCATTTGAACAAAACCTTATACAAGTCAGAAATACCAATTTAGTTCGCCATCGAAATTTAAACAACAATGATCTGTTGGATCTAGCAATATCACCTAGAGGGAGGGTGAAGAGGTGAATCGACAACTAAATCGAAATTTCTTGCAGAATTAAAAACAATTTCAATATGCGATCAATAAACAGGAACAACTAGCGATAAAACAAAAATTAAATGCAGCGATGGAGTAGGGAAGAGAAATGAGCACGTTGAGTTTATAGTGGTTCGGCTTGTCAAGCCTACATCCACTCTCCCACGATAACAGCCGATCGACTGTATTTCACTATGATGAATTGAAGAAAATTACAATCGATCAGCCACTCAATTTTTCTCTCTTACAGATTCTCACAATGAATGAGATTTTGAGCACTTCAAATATTTTGAATGAAATTTGAATTAACTCTTGCACTTTGGATTGTCGTTCGCCTCAACTTCGTAGATCGCCATGGTTCTTTTTTTATACTCCCTTGCCTCCAAACTAGCCATTGGATACACGATCAAGAGATCGCTCTTCAATCCTTGATTGGACGTCATCAATCGTGATTGAACGAGACTGTATCTGAGAAGATATGATAACCGTTGAAGTAGATCTTCAACCATTCTGACTCAGTCGCCCATACAACCGAATCTCCAGCTTCCATAAGTGGAGTAAATCCAAATAGGTTCAAAAAAGATATTCTTGGAAGGTAATATCCAATTGTAGAAAATTCCTTGATTGATTGGAAGGGATATTATGTCAATCGAATATCACAAACTTCCATAAGGAACCTTGCCTTGATCGGAAACCTGCCGTTCGTGGATCTTCATGTTTTAGAAATGCAGAAACTGATCTACTTCGAACTTCCCGAATTTGATCAGCTACAATGGAATTGTAATTCTGAGATTTGATGAGGTCAATCTGTCACTACATATAGATCTCGGTACGAAATGTTCAAATAAGAGAACATGTTGAATCTGACCCTCAGAAGCAACTCCATCTGAAGGTCTTCAGATGCACTTCATCTGCCCATCGTCAGAAGCACTTCCATCTGACTAACGTCCAAAAGCACTTCCATCTGACCCTTGTTAGAAGCATCTATAAGACAACTCTCTCCTTGAGATTTAGTGATAGAATTGGATCCATACAACCTGCTGCTTACACATCCTTTCTGCAAATCAAAACAATATGCATATCCTTTTGATAGTTTTGTCAGAATCAAAATACAAGGAGAATTTCCATAGCAATCTCCCCCTTTTTTTATGGTGACAAAACTTAATAGAAAACGATAGATTAAGAAGTGTATAGAGATTTTTGCTCCTGCAAGCAAATATGATTAGCGATATCTGCACAGTACAGTAACACAGTAATAGAAAAATGGTAGAATCATTTCTCTCCCCTTTTTTCAACAACAAAATAAATAATGCATAAGAATGAAACATTGTTAATAGACAAAGAATAGTAGTTCAAGATAGTGTCTTTAAAAAAATTTAAGAAGAAGAATGTGGGGGCATTTTTGAAGACGAAGGGATATCGGCATGCTCTGCATCAACCTCCATTGAAGAACCTCTGACATAGCCTTCTCCCATTTGTAAAACATGGCCTCTAGCTTCCTGAGTTGTAGGAATTCCTGAAGGTGCTCTGTCATTCCTGACTAGAGTATATGTTGGCATGCTAGCAACTTCAGCACAGAACATTCTGCCACATAGGTCAATGGAGTTTTCTAGATTATCCACCTTATTTGCAATACCCTGTAATTGTCCATCAACATTCTCTAGATTTGCCACCTTCTATGTAATGCCCTGCAATTTTCCATCAAACTTCTGCTCAAGACTGTTCAGTTTTTAATTTATCATGTTTTCCATAGCGGCCAAACTTTGAACAAGGATCTGTTGAAGATTGTCCAGCTGCTTCTGAACTTCAACCTGCGGTGTAGTGGAGGATTGTCCCTGACTAGCAGAACCAAGTATTCCTCTTGGCAAGTTCTCCCCCTCAGATTGAGCCTTGGGAAAAGCCTGAGAAGCTAGTACTTTTGTCATAAAAACATCAAAGGTTGCAGGAAAAAGCTCCCCCCGAGTTATAGCTCTTTTCCCTTTGGACTTTGTGCTGGGCGCAGGTTCTATCTCTTCATCAATGTCCATTGGTATTGACTGAGCACTCGAAAGTTGATCCTCTTGAGTTATAACTGCATGAGTAATAGTCAATCTTGTAGTGGAAACAAAATAAGCCTCAATGTCTTCTGTTTCTGCCATCTGAGCTTTTGAGACCATCTGTGCTTCTATTTGTGCAGACCACTGCTCATAATCAAAATTGAAAAGAGTATCACCATACTCTTTTTTAGTCTCTTTTCTTGCATTCTCCTCGTCAGTCCACATGGTAAGGAATTTTTCCTCAGTTAGTTCAACAATGTACACAACAGTCTCTGTTGGCTGTGTTTCATGGACATCTCCCCCTTCTTCATTGCCTTGAGTACTCTGACTCTCAGTTTCTCCAGTTTTACTTACTCCATCTAATGCATCTTTAGAAAGAGGTGACTGTGTAGCTTCAGAGTCAGATTCCTCAGTTCCTTCTTTACTTTCTCTAGAATGATCATTAGCTGAGGTGTCTTCTTGTCGACCCTTGATGGTCATAACCTTTCTCCTTTTTGGGGATTTCTGTTTTGACTCTTTCTCGAGCTCCACAAGAATTGGCTCATTGTTCTTATTCTTCCAGCCAGTAGGAGTCATTTTGAATCATATCTTTCCCATCAAATTTTCATCAGTAGTCATCAAAGGGATTTCTTGTGAGAGAAAAACTATAGGAATCTTGAACTTAAAATAATCCATCATTCTAAAAATTAGACCAGCATAAGGTAGTTGTCCTTTGGGCTTTAGGACTGTCCTATACATGTGAAGTATGACAGTGTTGGCAAAAGAGATTGTCTTTCCCTGTAAAATACCCCACAACAATTTTACCTCATACTTTGAAATATCAGTCTTTGAGGTTGCCTTTGGCCTGAGGCATTCAATGACAACCTTATGCAGCATGGTGTGCTTCAGAGGGAAATCATTGTAGGCAATGTGAGATTTTGACTCTATAGAGAAACTTATTTTTCCAGTTAGAAAGCAAAAGGCTTCTTCAGCAGTAACATCCAAGGGTTTGAAATCCCTTTTACTAGTTCTCATCAGGAAAGCCAATTCATCAACATGCAAGTGATATTGCTTTCTAGCCACAGTGAAGAACATAGAGTTGAAGTTGACAAAATGAAGATTGGAGTAAAAGTAGGCTACCAAATCAGGAAAGGTGTATCTCCTTTGGGTTACGAAGTTCTCTAAATTGACCTTTTTAAGATGCTTCCGAAGAGGGATGCCATTCTTGTCAAAGTATTTCAGTTCAAAAATCCTGTGAGGTATTATGCCTCTCTGTTTCAAGGACTCAAACCTATCCTTATGTGCTTGACTTTGGAACAGAGAATCAGAAAATTTTACATTTTTATTAAATCCAATGATTTTCTCAAATTCATAGAACAATACATCATCATCATCTTCAACTTTGCCTTTAGCATTGCCAACCCCTTTTGGAGAGGATTTCCTTGGAGTTGACTTCGAACTCGATCCTACTACTTTCTCTTTGCCCTTTCTAGAAGTTGATTCGGGCACTTCAACAGCAATAAGTTCAACAACCTTTCTAGGTAAATTAAGGAATTCTAGCAGTTCGCTCTCACTGGCGAACTTGTTAAGATCTAATAGCTTTCTCAGTTCATCATCAAAATTCCCAACTGCCTTAATGCTATCAAACATGGGCTTAACAGTATGTGTCGTTGCTTCTTTTTCTTCAAAGTTAGATAAAGACAAACATTTTGCTTGTCGAAGGGCCTCACGTTGCTCGTTGATTTCTGCTACTGATAGCTCGGTGGTACTCGCATCCGGAGAGGATAGCTTTCTCTTTGTCTAAGTGGGCTTCCTTGAGGCGAAGGCTGATTTTGGAGCCATGGACATGAAAAAGTTTGGAACTTTGAACGGGAATGTGTTGTGTTGAGGGAAAAATTGAGAACGAGAGAGATTTGGAACAAGATTAGGGTTTCAAGTGAAATCGGTGTGAAGTGAGAGACAGGGGTGACGGTTCGTGGTTTTATAAAAGTGACGGTTATTTTTAGAAATAAAATCAATTTTTTTTTAAAAAAAAGGAAAGAATTCTTCTAGTAAATAAATCAATCACCAGTAATCAAATATTCGTAGAGAGATATGAGAGACTTACCTTAAAAAGAATTTTAAATAAAGGCTGACCTTTGATTTGTGAACTTTCATTTTAAAATTTGTCATGATTTGCTTCTAACGTTCCTTCTGACTCTCCTTCTGACACTCCTTCTGAGTCTTCTTCTGACACTCCTTCTGAGTCTTCTTCTGAGTCTTCTTCTAACGCTCCTTCTGAGTCTCCTTTTGATGCTCCTTCTGAGCTTCCTTCTGATGTTCCTTCTGACGCTCCGTCTAAGCTTCCTTCTGGTGCTCCTTCTGACGCTCCTTTTGAGCTTCTTTTCTAAAATATTCTTAAGACAAAGGGTTAATGATGCCTATTTCATTTTTAATAAAGTTAAAAGTTTCTTTATCAAAGGGTTTAGTAAAAATATTTGCAAGCTGATTTTTTTGTATCAATATACTGAATGTTAACATCATTGTTCTAAACATGATCACGTATGAAGTGATGTTTGTTCTCAATGTGCTTTGCTCTTGAGTGAAGTATGGGATTCTTTGTAAGATTTATGGCACTTGTGTTATCACACTTGATTTCCACATTTGTATCTTCAACACCATAATCTCTGAGCTGCTGTTTTAGCCAAAGAATTTGAGCATAGCAACTTTCAAGTGATACGTATTCTGCTTCAGCTGTACTGAAAGCCACTGTACCTTGCTTCTTGGAATACCATGAGATAAGCATGTTTACCATGAGCTGGCAAGTTTCAGATGTGCTCTTCCTATCAATTTTGCAACCTGCAAGATCTGTATCTGAATAACCTCTTAGAGTGAAATCATAAGTTTTAGAATACCACAAACCATAGCTGGGATAAGTCCCAATGTATTTGATTATCCTCTTGATGGCTGAAAGATGTGATTCTTTTGGATTCGACTGAAATCTTACGCATAAACAGACACTGTATAAGATATCTGGCCTTGAAGCTGTGAGATAGAGTAATGATCCAATCATGCTTCGATATAGCTTGGAATCAACTTCTTTTCCATCTTCATCTTTGTCAAGTTTGGAGGATTGAGACATGAGAGTTTCTGTCTTTTTACAGTTCTCAAAATCAAACTTTTTCACTATTTCCAATGCATACTTTTCCTGATATATGAATGTTCCTTTCTGAGATTGATGAATTTGAAGTCCAAGAAAGAATCGCAATTCTCCCAGCATACTCATTTCGAATTCATCATGCATCACTTTAGAGAATTCCTTGCAAAGTAGCTCATTAGAAGAACCAAAGATTATATCATCAACATAAATTTGAACTAGAAGAATATTCTTACCTTTTTTTTTAATAAAGAATGTAGTATCTGCATTACCTTTTATGAAGTTGTGTTTGGATAGAAAGTTGCTCAACCTTTCATACCAAGCACGAGGTGCTTGTTTCAGACCATAAAGTGTTTTTTCTCAAAGCATAGACCAAATCCTTTCCTCTAGGTTCTTCGAAGCCAGGGGATTGCTCAACATAGACTTCTTCTTTGATGTAGCCATTAAGGAATGCACTTTTCACATCCATCTAAAAGAGTTTAAAGTCATTGTAACAAGCATAAGCAAATAGTAGCCTGATAGCTTCTAACCTAGCAACAGGTGCATAGGTCTCATCATAGTCTATTCCTTCTTCTTGAGAATAGCATTTTGCTACATGTCTTGCTTTGTTTCTTACAACTTTTCCTTTGTCATCCAGTTTATTCCTGAATACCCACTTTGTTCCAATTACTGGACGATTTTTGGGTCTGTTGACTAATTCCCAAACATTGTTGACTTTGAACTGATGTAGCTCTTCCTGCATTACATTTATCTAGTTCTCATCTGCTAGTGCATCTTCAATTCCTTTTGGCTCCAATTCAGATACCAATGCTATGTTATTCATTGCTTGCTTAAACTTGGATCTTGTCTTGATGCCATCACCTATGTTACCCATGATGAGTTCCTTTGGAGGACTTGACTTGTGCTTCCAGTTTTTGTTGAAGTACTCATATGAGATTTCTGTGGGTTCTTTCTGTTCAACTTCTCGGCCTTCTTCATTTGAATGAGTCTCCTTCTGAACACTTTCGGAACCAATATTTGCATTTGAGTCTTGCTTTTCTTCTGATTCTTTCTATGAATCTGAAACTTGAGGTAGTATAGATGCATGACTATATTCAGATTCGTCATACTGAAGTTCTTCATCAAACTTGATGTTTATTGATTCTTCAACAACACGAGTGTTCTTGTTGTAGACTCTGTAGGCTTTGCTGGTTGTTGAGTATCCCATAAAAATTCCTTCAATTGATCTCTCATCAAACTTTCCAATACGATCATTAGCATTCTTTAGAATAAAACACTTACAGCCAAATACATGAAAGTATACAACATCAGGCTTTCTTTCTTTGAAAATTTCATAAGGGGTTTTCTCAATGAAGGGTCTAAGAGAAATTCGATTCAAAATATAACAAGCTATGGAAACAGCTTCAGCCCAAAAATGAGATGCAATCTTACTCTCAATCAAAAGAGTTCTTGCCATTTCTTGTAAAGAACGATTTTTCCTTTCAACTACCCCATTCTGTTGAGGAGTATAAGGAGCAGAAAAATTGTGTTGAATTCCAAATTCATCACAAAAGTCAGAAAAACTTTGATTTTCAAATTCTCCCCCATGATTTGTTCTTAAGTAGGAAATGGTATAACATTTTTCATTTTGAATTCTTTTTGCAAATCTTGAAAAAGATATGAAGGCATCACTTTTGTGAGCAAGAAATAATACCCATGTAAATCTAGAGAAATCATCAACTACAACAAGACAGTACTTCTTACCACCAAGGCTTAAGGTTCTATTTGGACCGAAGATATCCATATGAAGCAGCTGCAAACACTTCTTAGAGGAAACTTGATTTAAAGACTTGAAAGAACTTCTTACCTGCTTGCCTATTGTGCATGCATGACAAAGTCATCCTTTCTCGAACTTTGTTTGAGGTAAACCTCGAACAAGTCCTTTTTTGGAAAGCTTTGAAATATGCCTTACACTAATATGTCCTAATTTTATGTGCCACAACTCAGATTCATCTTTAACAGAAATAAGACATTTTGCACATTCAGAGTCAGAGTCAGAGTCAATGTCAAGAAGATAAATATTCACATGCCTTCGACCAGTAAAGCATTGCTTCTTGTTCTTGCTCATATCTGTGCATTTCAGATCTTGAAAACTGATTTCATAACCAGAGTCACATAGTTGACTTATAGAAATTAGATTGTAATTCAGTCCTTTGACTAGAGAGACATTTTTAACAGTCAGACTTCCAATCTTGACATCTCATTTTCCAATAACTTTTCCTTTGTTTCTTCCTCCAAAGGACACACTTCTACCATTGTATTTTGAGAGAGATATAAATAAGTCTGGATTGCCAGTCATGTGACTCGAGCATCCACTATCCAGAAACCATTTGTTCTTCTTTCTCCTTGGTACTTGCAATAAGTAAATAACTCACTGTTTCTTTGGTACCCATGTTTTCTTGGGTCATTCTTTGTTAGTAAAGTTTGTTGACCTTCTGTCAACGGGTCTCCATACTTTCTTACAGTAGTTCTTAGTGTGACTAGGATCACCACAATTCACACAAGGCTGGCATATGTAGGACTTGGTAAACTGTTTGTAAAAAAGCTTTCTATAAACAGTAATAGTAGGTTTGTGAAAATTCATTTTAGAAAAACTATTTTTGAGAACACTTTCCTTTTTAAAATCCAAGCCTGATCTATCATTAAAAGGTTTTTATTTTGAAATGATATTGTCCAAAGTTTTTGAACTTTGTGAAAATCTTTTTAAAATCTCATCAATTTTCTCTTTTAGAGAATCATTCTCTTTTCAAATGAGATTATGGTTTTCTTTCATCTGAAGAAATTCGTGTTGTAGAAACTCAATTTTCTCTTTTTGAGAAATATTTTGCTGTTTTAAAGAGGAGTTTTCCTTTTTCAAAATAGAAACTTTTTCAAGAGTTTCTTTGTAACTTTTGCAAAACTCATCAATATACTTCGTAACTTCATCAGGGAGTTCAGATAGACATACTTCAGTTTCTGAATCTGAGCTTAAATCTGATTCTGATTCTGATTTAGCCATCAAACAGATGTTTGCGTAGTCATCTTCACTTTCATCAGAATCACTTAACGTTTCTGCCTTTAGAGCCTTCTTGTACTTCTCATACTTGAACTTGTCTTTCTTCAACGTTGGACAATTCGACTTGATATATCTTGCTTTCTTGCAATGAAAGTATATCACGTCTTTGCTTTCTTGAGACTCATTGTTAGAGAATTTCTGATCATTTTTCCTCAATGGTTTCTTTCCTTTGAAGTTCCTGGCTTTTCGAGCCATCTTTCTAAACTTCTTTGCCATGAGTGCTAATTCTTCATCATCCTCATCTTCATCATCTGTGTCAAACAAACATTGAGCAATTTCAGTTTTTAACGCAATTGATTTCTTACATTTTTTATCTCCCCTTTTGTTTGCCCGTTCTGTTTCATAGGATTGTAGTGTCCCAACTAGCTCATCCACTGAAAGTGGTTTGATCGTTTGACATTCTTGTATGGAAGGTTTGATATAGTTCCACACGTTTGTGAGTCCTCTAAGTATCTTCCTTACTTGCATCGCCTCAGCAATGGGTGCACCTTGTCTTACAAGTCCACTTGCTAGACTTTGAAACATGTCTATCATATCAGTAATAGATTCGTCAGATTTCATCTGAAATGCTTCATACTCACTCAGTAAAATGCTGAGTTTTGTTTCCTTCACTCTATTTGTTACTTGAAAAGTGATATGAAGCCTATTACATATTGCTTTAGCAGATTCTTCCTCTGAAACACGGTTGTAAAGAGGAGTTGATAAAGCACAAAATAATGCATTGACAACTTTGGAATGCAAGCCTCGTCTTTTGGCTTTTTTAGTCTCCGTCATGGTCATGGTAGGATTTGCTCCATTTCCAGATGTTGCACTTGCAGCAGCATTAGGTATAACACCATTTGTGACAACATCCCACACCAAATCATCATATGCCTTGAAGAACCATTTCATCTTGTTGCTCCACATATTATAGTCCTTCCCATCAAAGTAGGGTGGCTTGTTGGCAAAATGTGAATCGCTTGCTCCTGAAGAGTGATTGCTAGACATAGTAGATCGTTAGCTCAGAAGTCAATAAACACTTCGTAAATATGAGCAACTTGCTCTGATACCAATTATTGGATCTAGCAATATCACCTAGAGGGGAGCTGAATAGGTGAATCGACAACTAAATCGAAACTTTTTGCGGAATTAAAAATAATTTCAATATGCGATTAGTAAACAGGAACAACGAGCGATAATACAAAAATTAAACGCAGCGACGGAGTAAAGAAGAGAAATGAGCACACTGAGTTTATAGTGGTTCGGCTTGCAAAGCCTACGTCAACTCTCTCACGATTATAGCCGATCGGCTGGATTTCACTATGATGAATTGAAGAGAATTACAATCGATCAGCCACTCAATTTTTCTCTCTTACAGAATCTCACAATGAATGAGATTTTGAGCACTCAGAATATTTTGGATGAAATTTGAATTAACTCTTGCACTTTGGATTATCGTTCGCCTCAACTTCGTAGATCGCCATGGTTCTTCTTTTATACTACTTGCCTCCAAACTAGCCGTTGGATACACGATCAAGGGATCGCTCTTCAATCCTTGATTGGACGTCATCAATCGTGATTGAACGAGACTGTATCTGAAAAGATATGATAACCGTTGAAGTAGATCTTGAACCCTTCTGACTCAGTTGCCCATACAACCGAATCTCCAGTTTCCATAAGTGGAGTAAATCCAAATAGGTTCCAAAAAGATATTTTTGGAAGGTAATATCCAATTGTAGAAAATCCCTTGATTGATTGGAAGGGATATTATGTCAATCGAATATCACAAACTTCCATAAGGAACCTTACCTTGATCGGAAACCTGTCGTTCGTGGATCTTCATATTTTAGAAATGCAGAAACTGATATACTTCGAACTTCCCGAATTTGATCATCTACAATGGAATGGTAATTCTGGGATTTGATAAGATCAATCTGTCACTGCATATAGATCTTGGTACGAAATGTTAAAATAAGAGAACATGTTGAATCTGACCCTCAGTAGAAACTCCATATGAAGGTC
Source organism: Rhodomyrtus psidioides (assembly GCA_021437785.1). Taxonomy (NCBI): domain Eukaryota; kingdom Viridiplantae; phylum Streptophyta; class Magnoliopsida; order Myrtales; family Myrtaceae; genus Rhodomyrtus; species Rhodomyrtus psidioides. Next base: position 727,962 of record JAILYB010000206.1, read on the forward strand.
TTCAAATGCACTCTATCTGCCCATCGTCAGAAACACTTCCATCTGACCTCGTCAGAAGCACTTCCATCTGACCAACGTCCAGAAGCACTTCCATCTGACCCTTGTCAGAAGTATCTATAAGACAACTCTCTCCTTGAGATTTAGTGATAGAATTGGATCCATACAACCTGCTGCTTACACATCCTTTCTGCAAATCAAAACAATATGCATGTCCTTTTGATAGTTTTGTCAGAATCAAAATACAAGGAGAATTTCCATAACATGATCAAGTTCATTGACCAATCTATAAAAAACTATTTCAATGGTCAATTGCATTGACCAATTTATTGGTCAATCTCAAATATGGTCTTGACAAAACACCTAGTGACAAGACAACCAAAATTCCCTCTAGGCAAGGTTCCCCACTAAATGGATATCATAAAATCGGTATGCATACCCAGAATATCTAACCCAATATAAATTAGTCTCCTAAACTGAACAAACAATGTTTGACAACTCATCAGCTAGAAATACTTGTTGCAAAGTACTTCTCAAATCATTTCAGATATCATTTTGTAAACTAGTACATTTCCTAAAACCATTCTCAAACTATGTGCCAATATTAAAAGGTAGTAGATTCTCGATCCAAGCTTTTATATAACAAAAAGGTCATTTCATAACTCGCTTTAATCATATAAAAGTTAATTTATAACACTTTCGAAACATGAATTCACAAACTCGAAAAGAGATAACGCCACTCAATTGGGAACACATACGACCAAACGAAAATGTTGTTCGAACTGTCGAAGTCGCAAAGCGAGAAATAACGTCAAAGCTAAGTAAAACGTTACCGCAATTATGAATTGGCTAAACCAAGCTTACTCGCTAACGGAATGACTCATATGCGCTAACAGGGCTCTAGTTCAAAGAGGATAATCAAAGCTATTTGCAACGGGGAGCTCAAGCGCAAAATTCTAGAATTTCGCTCCCGCTAAATTATTACTTGAAATTGACTCACGTCAAATCTCACGGGCTCCACAACACACTTATTTACCATTTCCATGGAATTCATCATCTTAACGATGAAAAATCGCGTCCCGTGGTTCAAATTTCACATAACTTCGAAATTGTACCCTATTTCCAAAAATTATTCTGATTAGACGAATGAAGGTCTTGAATCCTTATCAGGCCTTGCAAAACGGAGCAGAATCCCCTGCCCTGGGGCAGGGGATGCCATGCTCTCTCCACCACCCATTAACTTTCCCCCTATAAAAAGTAGGGGTGGGTGGTGGAGATTGCAGGGGATCTCCCGCCTGATTTGGCTAGTCGGATGTTCCAAATGAATTTGCTTCTCACGTTTTCTTCATCTTTTTCCTGTCCTTAACTTTTAGCTCCCGATGCTCCTTCCTCCCTTAATGACGGTCGTTAACACCCTCGCCCCTCGTCTCTCTATCTCTCTATCGTTCCGTTTCTTTTATTATTTTTCGCCTTCTGACTAGTTGACTAGTCAACGCGGTAATATTACGTAGAGCATGCGTTCTATCAAAACCAAGCCGGTCACGCCGAAATTTGTCATGCATATATTGTGCAGCATCATAAATATCCAGAAACAGGAGCTAAAGGAAGTTCTATACACTCAGTCGATCCAAGACCGATAAAGATAGACAATTTCCTTGTCTCAAGTGGTCGTTCATTTCTCACTGTCTGCATTTCATAGATCGACAGTCAATACAAGGGAAAAATAGAGCTGCCTTGAGGAGAAGGTACCCGCTAATACAAGGAACTTGATCGGTCAATTCCTTTTCTTCTTCCTTCTGAAACCTATTCAAAGATATTTTACCCAAAAAAAAATTTAGTTCATATGGTAGTGACTAGAGGTATATTCTGTAACAAATGGGCTAAAAAAAAGAAAAAAAAAAGAGCCCATATTCTTCTTAAAGCCCAGCCCAGCCCCAACATTTTCCTTTCTCCTTTTTAGCCACTCACGACCACAACAGAAAATAGAAGAAGAAGAAGAGAACGGCAGAAAAGAAAAGAGGAGAAAAGAAGAAGAAGAAGAAAGAGAAAGAAGAGAGGAGAGAGGGGTTTCCTCACGTTGCCTCGCCAAGCTATCTCGACCTCGACTAGCAACCATCGGTAAGTATTCGCACATCTTTTTTCGCCGATCGAAGGGATTTTCGGAGTTAGGGCTCTATTTGAGATTTTGGTGGAATATGAGTCATCGGGTCTAATTTCTTGATCGTTTAGCCGCGTTTTTGGTTGGAAATGAAACTTAGGGTGTTATAAAGCCGTAGGATTCGACAAATCTTGATTTGGAGTAACGATTTGCTTGGAATAAGAATTTCAAATCTAGTACGGGCGATGAATAGTACGCGACTAGAACTGTTTCGCCCATTTTCACCAATTTTTGAATGAATTTTGGACAAGCTGTGTTGAGGTTCTTGTTGTACGTTAAAATAGCTTTCTTTGGGCTACAAGATTGTTTAAAACGAAGCTCGGATGAGGATGTTATGGCCCGTTGAAGTTTATCGCGCAAGTTGCACATAGCGGAAAACTTGTGTTTTTGCTATAATGAGTATTTTATCAGTGCGTAGGTGTCGTCTGAGTGACAAATAGGCCTTATTCAGTTGAGTCGTGTTCTAGAGTAGCTTATTACACATTTTTTGATCCATTTTTCATACTTTTGATAAGATTTCGGACGTGTCGTCCTGAGTAACGTTTCTAGTTCGCTTTTAACATCATCAGGTGAGTGATACTATTCTTCTTTGTGTTTGTAAAACGCATATTGAAAAGAGATAGTATTATATGTTATGATTTGAGAAAATAGCATTTTTGTGCATAAAATCAAGATCGGACATTTACTACTGTTTTATCTATTTTGTATGATTTCTGATCATTATGTGTTGCTGGTTTGAAGTTGACTCTGAGGAGGATGTTGCTGTTGGGTTTTGTGGTGCTCAAGATGGTTGTGAACCCAATTGATGGTTTTATGGGTATGCGCATACTAGTTAGAATATCCTTGTGGGTCGAGCCACCGGCATTGTAGGTGGAGGCCTTGCCAAGGGGGGAATCTTGGTCGCCTTAGTCACGGGCGTTATACGTGACCATGGTGAGACTCTAGAGCATAAGATTAATTAGTGAATAGACCACTGACATGTGTTTTGCTGAGATTAGTCGATGGATAGACCATTGGCTTGTGTTTTAATGAGATTCATCAATGGATTAGACCATTGATACTTTTGCTTGAGTTCGTGATTTGAAACAAGTATTTTTGCTAGGAACCTATTATGTTAAGAGTTAGAGGTGACATTGATGAGCTTTTCAGTTGTGATTAGATCGGAATATCCTTTTGGTGGAGATTATGCACATGTCTCTTTTGGTTGGTATATACATTGATATGTTTTGATGGTTATAGAAAACTCTGGCTTTGTTTTGTGACTAAGGATCTCTTTATCAACTTTCTTTGGACACATATATAATTGTTATCAGTTTGAGTTTTAGTTTTGTGAAGGCTGCGTCCTTTTGGGAAAGGACGGCCGTGTCATGCCTTGAAGTGGATTTGGGGTGTGACATTTATTGGTATCAGAGCATAGATTATGATCTTTATAGGTAGATATGGGACGTTGTGAGATGGTATGACAGATTTTAATGCGTTAGCCTAGTAAGATATAGCTGGTTTCATTCTTGGATCCAAGTAACCATGAATTCAGATCCAGAGCTGCTTGCCAACTATCGCAAGAGGGGTAGGAGAAAGAGAGCTATCACCATTGATTCCAAGGATGTTCCTCGAAGTTCTAGAAGAAGGCCTTCAAGAGTAGAAGAGGATGCAAGAGCTGAATCTCTGGAATCAAGAGGGGAGAGCCAGCAGCAAAAGACCCAAAATATTTTAGCTCGAGCTATGGAACCTAAGGGTGATGGAGGCTACACTTTTGCCCAGTTCAGAAAGGTGAAACCACCCACCTATGATGGAAAAATGGATCCTCTTGCGACGGAACGATGGATTAAAAAGATAGAGGGGATTTTCATAGTCGAAGAGGTTCTTGAGGAGAAAAATGTCGACTTTGATGCGCATTATCTGGAAGGTGAAGCCGAATACTGGTGGGAGGGAATGAGATCAGCTTTTGGAGACGAAGATACTATTACTTCTTGGAAGGATTTCAAGGAGACCTTCAATGCTCATTTCTTCCCGCAATCTTTCCAAGCACAAATAAAGCATGATTTTCTACACGTATCTCAAGGTGACTCGACTGTTATGGAGTATGAGGTCATTTCAACCAGATGAGTAGATTTGCGGGACCCCTGGTAGCCGATGAAGGGGAAAAGGTTGAGCACTTCGTGAGAGGACTCCGGCCCGAGATTCGTTTTACACTTGTGTCCCTTTCGTTGCCCACTTATAAGGATGTGCTAGAACGAGCAATCAAGATTAAACGAGAGTTTTCTATCAGTGGCACACATGGTGCTTCATTGTATAAGAGGCCAAAGTTCACTCATTTTCAAGAAAGTCAAGCAAATGGTGGCACTAGGCAAAGAAGAATTAGTAATCGTGAAAAGGGAAAGAATAAGGTGATTCGAGGGCCTTGCACTACATGTGGGAAATATCATGGCGGTATTTGTCACCGCAAGACAGGAGCATGCTTTATTTGTGTAAAAACAGGACACATGGCACATGATTGTTCCACTCAGAGGAGTGTACCTACAGATAGTAGGGTATGTTTTGTTTGTGGGCAGCCTGGACATATAGCAAGTACTTGTTCTATGAGGAAAATAGGCTCTTCGGCTAGTAGGTCTCAAGATAGTCAGCAAAAGCAGAAGATGATGGGAAAGTTTTTGCTATGATAGAAGATGATGCCGTAGCTTCTAACACAGTTGTTGTAGGTATTATTTCACTTGCCTCGTGGTGTGCTTATGCATTGTTCGACTCTGATGCTACGCATTCCTTTATTTCTACGAAATTTGCAAAGAAACTTGATGTGCTACCTGACCTTCTTGATTATGAGTTGCGTGTTGATACTCCTATCGGTGACTTTTCAATTGCAAATTATGTACTCAAGAGGTGTAAGCTCCAGATTAATAATGTGGACATGCTTGGAGACTTGATGATGTTAGATATATGGGATTTCGATGTAATTCTTGGGATGGATTTGCTATCAGCATATCTTCCCAAGTTTTCTTTTTCGAGAAGTTCTAAAGGCACTTTTCCAAGACTAATTTCAGCTATGCAAGCGAGGAAGCTTCTAAGGAAAGGTTGTTGTGGTTATCCAGCTTGCGTGAACGACACCAGTAAAGAATGTGTAAAGTTGAAAAATATTTCGGCTGTTACAGAATTTCCGGATGTGTTTCCTGATGATTTAGCCGGCTTACCTCCCGATAGAGAGATTGAATTCTGCATTGAGCTGTTGCCTGGGACAGCACCTATCTCTAAAGCACCTTATCGAATGGCACCTGCTGAATTGAAAGAGTTGAAGACGCAGCTACAGGAACTTTTAGATAAAGGTTTTATTAGACCCAGTGTCTCACCTTGGGGAGCTCCCGTTCTTTTTGTGAAGAAAAAGGATGGTAGCATGGGGCTTTGCATAGACTATATAGAACTTCATAAGGTGACTATCAAGAATAAGTATCCTTTGCCTCGGATCGATGACTTATTTGATCAACTCCAAGGTGCTCAGGTATTTTCAAAAATTGATCTTCATTATGGTTATCATCAATTGAAGATAAAAGCAGATGATGTGCCAAAGACTGCTTTCAGAACAAGGTATGGGCATTATGAGTTTCTTGTCATGCCTTTTGGACTAACGAATGCACCTGCTGCTTTTATGGACTTAATGAACCAAGTATTCAAGCAGTATCTTGATAGATTCATTGTGGTGTTCATTGATGATATTCTAGTGTATTCAAATATTTTAGGGGAACATGAACAACACTTGAGGCTGATTTTACAGACTTTGCGTGAGAAGAAGTTATATGCTAAATTCAGCAAGTGCGACTTCTGGCTTGATCATATAGAGTTCTTGGGCCATGTCATCTCTAAGGATGGTATTTCTGTTGACCAGAAGAAAGTTGAAGCAGTCGTTCAGTGGAATCGCCCTACAAATATTACAGAAGTAAGGAGTTTTCTTGGGTTAGCTGGTTATTATAAGCGATTTGTGGAGGGGTTCTCCAAAATTGCTAGTCCTCTTACTCGCCTAACTTAAAAAGACGTTAAGTTCGTGTGGTCAGATCAGTGTGAGCACAGTTTTCAAGAATTAAAGAGGCGGTTGATGACAGCTCCCATATTAACCCTACCTTCAGGAACTGGTGGCTTCACTATCTTTTGTGACGCATCCAAGGAAGGTCTAGGTTGTGTTCTTATGCAGGATGATAAAGTTGTGGCTTATGCCTCGAGACAGTTGAAAACACATGAGTGTTGACACCTGATTTTTGACCAAGTCTTTTCAGCTTTATTTTGAAAAATCATAAAAAATTCATAAAAAGTCAAAAAATTGCAAAATCAACTTTGGTGGCCTTGGCCAAGCCTAAGGAACCGTTTTTGACAAAAAATAAATTTTCATATTTTTCGTATTTTTTAAATATTTTCATAAATTACGAAAATACTAGAAAAATCAAGACAAATAACATTCGAGGTCACAAAAATATGGAAAAATAGCCAATATTTTATTTTAAATCCCTTATCTTTTTGACCTCACAAAAAGTCTAAAATCAAATTCAATTGTATATGTTTCTTTGTTACACGTATGATTGAATTTGAGAAAAAAAAATGTCAATTGAGTCTTTTAATTTGTAATTTTGGCATTTTCTAAGATCTTGAAATCCAATCTAACTGTCCCTTATTGCAATTTATCCCAATTATTTGCACAAATTGCTCAATTGCACGAATTTGGCAAAATTGCATACTAAAATTGCATTTTTAGTCATTGAAATTGGGCATAATAGAAATTACTTTCAATTCGAGGACTATCATTGCAAATTAAACATACTCGCCAATGGTTTTCACCATTTTGAATCAATTGGCATAGGTAATTTGGCCCAATTCGATCATTTGAACCTTCAATTGCGCAATTCCCCAATTTGCAATTACATGAAAATTTGGGGATTTCATAGAAATTGATATGAACTTTTGGGCAAAATTACATTTTTAGATATAATCCATGCCCTAAGTTCGATTTTGAGGTCCAATTGCAAAAATTTCTCATTAATTTGGGTTTAATTTGGAAAATGGTAAGTCGGAACCGGTTCTGACTAGTCAGACCGCCGGTCGGACCGGTCGAACCGGTCTAGAACAGTGTCGTCTTCCCCAAAGAGCTCGAGCAGATGAACAGTGACATGTCGAGCTTTGAAGATCAAATTGAAGGTCAAGTCGACCATAATCGAAGACACATTGGTAGGGGTTTAACACTTTAGATCATCCCCCGTCGATTGACACCGGAATCGCGGCCAATGGTCGCCGGAGGAAGGAGTAATCGGCCGGTCAATCCTGCTGGCCTGCAAAATTCAACTCAGCACAAGTCCATGCCAAATTTGCAAAAGATAAGGGCTGCCGGAGGACCAAACGGAGTTGGACGGAAAGCCCATCGTCCCCGACGCCGTTTGGACCTAAATGCACGTGGCCTCACGTGCAATTGAAGCCGTTGCACCACCCCCGGTTCGGCGCCAAAATTCCTAAGAGCTATATAAGCACATGGTCGCTTTCTGTTGGAGAGGTTGGTGAGTTCAGTTAGCAAGGGCGAAAATAGAATCGAAAAGAGAAGGAGAACGAAAGAAAGAGAGCTCACATCCATCGCCATTGTCGGGGGTTGAGCTCGAATTTACAAGGCGCTGGTTGGGCCGTCTCCGGCCAAACCGAAGCCAAAGGAAACTGCTAGAAGGTCGTCTAGTGTGCCAGGAAGCGAACGCCACCGATCGCGCCACCTGAAACCGCGGAAATAGGTGAGGCGTAGCTTCAAGCTCTTCACTGTGCATCAATGGCGACTCGCCTGTTTCACGTTCTTTTTTGCGATTTGTGTATGCGTTTCCTTCCCTGAACATCACTGACCATACCCGTATCTTGATTTTGCATTGATTTTGGTGAACACCTTGAATCGAGTTTTCGAACTTAGCTTCCATAGCCGACCATTGTTTATACTTGCCTAGCCCAATCTAGGCCGTGCGAGCTCGATCGGAGCTCGAGGTAAGTCTTCTGCACCTCCTGCCATGTCAATCTGAAGATGAATTGATCTGATTTCGCGTAATCTGTGTGATTAAGCTTCCATGGCCGCACTCGGCACTTTGCTCGATGGTCATGATTTTGTGAATGAAATGCTTCGATTCTTAGATATGTAAAACTAGAAACGATCGCGAGTCGATTAGAGTTGGTCTCGCAAGATTTCATCAAGATTCCACCGTTAGATCATTGCCGGAGGTCCTCAGCCGTCCGTTCCGCCGGGGTCGAGAGGTTGAAGACGATGTTGACATGGCGAGTCAACGAGTCAGCGTGCTTAGGTGGCAGTAGGTCATTGGTCCACGTGTCTGTCCAGTCAGCTCGACCGTTGGGGGTTGTTATTCGAATGAATTGATCCAACGGCTGAGGTTAATCGAGTCTATTAAATGACAACCGTCTGATTAGAAATTTCGATTATTCGAAAATAGTTTTAATCGAAAAATCAAACAGAACAGAAACGGTGTCGTTTAGGTTAGCGGATAGGCGACGTCGTTTTTGGTTAGTAGGGATGGACGGTTCAGATCAAGTCTCACGTTCTAATCCTGACCGTAGATCTTAGTAAGCCAATCAAACGGTCCAGGTCGAGTCATCGTTTAAATCCAGGCCATAGATTCCAGTCAAGTCATCCGGCGGTCGTGAAGTAGCCACGCGGCTCAATGAGGGCCGTTGGATCAAGTTCGATAATCCAAAAATAAAAAAAGAGGAGAAAAGGGTGTTGTTTTGGTCGTGGGTCCGCGCGGGTTCGGGTCCGAGCTGGGTTCCGACTCGAGTGGGTCGGGTTGACCCGGACCGAAACATTTTTAAAAAAAAAATAAAAAAAAAATTTGGAAAATGATTTTAAAAATAAAAATCCTAGAAAATGCTAGAAAATCCCAGAAAATTCCAAAAAAATGTGAAAAAATCCTAGACACTCCAGAAATCCCCAAAAATCGAGGATTGACCACAGACAATTGGTCAACCCTATTTTTGGGGTTTCTTATCCGTTCTTTCGATAATTGACAATTATACCCTTTAGGGGTAATTTGTCCCTAGCTTGTATATTGAGATAGGCCGAAAATACCTAGGCTAGGATAGGGCCAGTTAGGTGGCGAATCCTTTTGCCTGGATTTTCGAATCTCATCATTGTCCCTGAAATGACGATTTTACCCCTCAAAGGGTAAATCGTCTTTCCCATTCCAGTCAAGTCCTGAAAATTGCTTAAAATTAGGGTTTGGGTCAGGTGGGTGACCAGCCCTAATATTTGAGATTTTCAGTCCTCATTTTTGTCCAAAATGACGATTTTACTCTCTAAGGTTAAAATCACTTTTTTAAATTCCAGAAAAATCCTGAAAATTCCCAAAAAATGGGAAATGGATTTGATTGATAGCCAATCCTATTTGCCCTCATCTTTTGACTTCCCAATTCATCCAAAAATGATAAATTTACCCTTTCGAGGCGAATTGTCCAAGAATTGTTCAAAATTACGATTTTGCCCCTCATGGACAAATCATGTCAAAATCATTTCTAAGCCTTGATTGAGACTTCTCTAGGCTAATAGGGCCTCATTAGAGATGCCATGCTGATTTCATGTGTTTTATCCGCATGTTATGGATCCTTGATTTGCGCATTTATTTTCATTGATTGTGAGTAATAGGGTAGTCATTCCCATCTGCATGAACTCCTAGATTTAGGATCTGTACCCCACTCGTCTGTATGAAATCCTAGGATCAGATAAACCATTCAGCTTAGGTACCGAAAGGGAGTCAACTCTAGCAGTTGGCGTAACTAAGTCCCCGAACCCATTTCTCTGGTTTCCGCAGAATCAAATAGACAGCTCCCAACTATTCGATTGGGTTTCTGATCGTACCATCTAAGAAACAATTGGTGGCGACTCCTTGGCATGTACACATATCACAAGTCACTAGACCACACCGAAGGTCGACCACGTATATCCAGCCGTTGCGATTTGGGTAATGGACCCTAGGAGAGGCCCGCGTCCGATCAGACAGCGATTGGGGGGCCTATTAGCCCCCTCCTCCGCGAGAGGGTCGCGACAATGAGAAGAATTATCCTACTTATGATCTGGAGTTAGCAGCAGTTGTTTTTGCTTTGAAGATATGTCGACACTATTTATATGGTGAGAAATGTGAAGTTTATACTGATCATAAAAGTTTGAAGTACATTTTTACTCAAAAAGAATTAAACATGAGGCAGAGAAGATGGCTAGAACTCTTGAAGGATTATGACTTGTTTATCAACTATCATCCAGGGAAGGCAAATGTAGTAGCAGATGTCTTGAGTCGTAAATCTTTGAGAAACCTGGCAGTATTGCTCACTTCTCAGCAGCCTATTCTCGAGGATATGAGGAAACTAGAATTAGAGGTATTGGTATATCAGCTTGGTACTCAGTTAGCTAATCTTCAAGTGCAACCAACGCTGATTGATAGAATCAAGACTAAGGAGAACGATGATCCTTAGTTGGGGAAGATCAGAGAAGGCGTAGAAGCTACGGAACAATCAAATTTTAGTATTCACGTGGATGTATCATTGAGGTTTTGTGGTCGGTTATGTGTTGCCGATGATGCAAACTTGAAAAAGGAGATATTGCAGGAGGCTAACACCACTAGATACTCAATTCATCAAGGAAGTACTAAGATGTATAAAGATCTGAAAGGAAATTTCTGGTGGATTAACATGAAGAAAGATATTGTGAAGGTTGTCGATCAATGTTTGGTTTGTCAGCAGACAAAGATTGAGCATCAGAAACCAGGTGGACAGATGCATCCACTCGAGATACCTAAATGGAAATGGGAACATATCACCATGGACTTCATTGTCGGCTTACCGAGGACTCCTAGTGGTAAAAATGCTATATGTGTGATCGTCGATCGACTGACTAAGTCGGCACACTTCCTGTCATATCGATTTGGCATTTCAGTGGAAGACATGGCGAAGCGGTACGTGAATGAGATAGCCAAGCTGCATGGGGTCTGTCGCGACCCGTCTGAAAGTGGACGCGGCTAATGGATTATCGATCGCGGGTTTTGGATCAGCGCGGGCCCTCCCAGGCCCATACCAAATCGCGGCGGGAGTATTTTTCAGAAGGATTCGACGATAAGAGTCGATCGCTTTCGACCTTCAGTGTGGTCGTGGTGGCATGTGCAACTTGTGCGTGCATTTGGAGTCGCCACCGGTCTTTCTTGGAGGGTAGACCGGAAACCTTACTAACCGATTGGGAGAGATCGATCAGTTCTGCGGAACCAGAGATTTTGGGTTCGGGGACTTGGTTACGCTGGTGTCATTACCAACGCCCTTTCGGTACCTAACGCGAGTGATTTTCCTAACTTAGAATTCATGCAGGCGCAATTTTGGGTGGGGTAGGTTTGATTCAGGGTTTCATGCAGATTGGAAGACTATTCCTATCAATCACAATCAATTTAAATGAAAGCACAATCAAATACATAAATAAATCATATCAATGCCCATCAATTCAGATCAAAGGCTTCCTAGTATAGCCATAAGGGCTTAAGGAAGGTGTTGTCGCGACCCTCTTGAGGTTGTCGGGCTCTCGAGGGCTAATGGGCCGTCCTGTCTGGTCGGACGCGGGCCTCTCCCAAGGCCCATTACCCAAATCGCAACGGAGGTATGCGTGATCGACTTTCAGTGTGGTCTAGTGACATGTGCTAAGTGTGCATGCCATGGAGTCGCCACCAATCATTTTTTTAGGGTGTGATTGGACCACCCAATCGAATAGTTGGGAGTTTCTATTCAATTCTGCGAGAACCAGAGAAATGGTTTCGGGGACTTAGTTACACCAACAGTCAGAGTTGACGCCCTTTCGGTACCTAAGTTGACTGAATTTTCTAGCCTGAGATTCATGCGGATGAGTAAGGTATGAACCCTAAATCTAGAAATTCATGCAGATAGGAGTGATTATCCTAGCAATCACAATCAGTAATAAAATGCGCAACTCAAGGAATCTAGATATGCAAATAAATCACATGGCATTCCTAGTAAGGCCCTATTTATCAATCACAGCTCAAGAATGATTTAGCTGTCCTAGCCATTCTACACATGATCTAACCTAAGAAAAGCATTAGGAAGCATCGAAGGAGTTCGAGAGTACTCACATGGGGTTCGCCGTGCCCTGGTTTGGTCTTGGACGAGCTATCGAGCTCATGCCGACCCGATTATATTTGGGGATCCACTCGGCGTTTTACACCATAAAATCATGTGAAACAAAAACGAAAATATTCAGCAAGGGGAATTTATTGTAGATGGTGGTCGATCTAATTGGACGTCAAGACTAAAAAATATGTAGAAATTTACAAATTAAAATACTCGAATGACATTTTTTTGCCAAATTCAACTCTATGCGTCGTGAAGAAACACATGCAATTGAACTTGAATTTTGACTATTTATGAGTTCAAAATGAAAAGGAAATTAAAATAAAAATATTGACTATTTTTCTATATTTTTACGACATCGAACGCTATTTTTCTTCATTTTTCATGTATTTTTCTATTTTTGGAAAATATTAAAAAATATTAAAAAATATGACAAATTATTTTTTATCAAAAATGGTTCCTTTAGCTTGGTCAAGGCTACCAAAGATGATTTTTTAATGTTTTTAACTTTTTATAGATTTTTTATGAATTTTTTAAAAATAAACTATGAAAGACTGATCAAAAATCAGGTGTCAACAGCTGCCCCTCTTTGAGAGGAATTTCGTCAGAGGTTTCTCTCAAAGACAAGGTGACACCTGTGTTCCGATCGACTCGACTGGGAAAATAAAAGAAATCATGACATCCAATTTTCATGCCCATCAATGTGTGCTTTTCCTTAAAAAGAGATGTGCTCATTCAATTCCCTGATATGATGTAAGAAAGTTAAGGAGTAGATAGACTTCCCTGCCCCTTACCTGTCGAATGCTTGCGGCATTTGCTTTGTCTGATGGGTTCAAGTAGATTCCTAAGGACTTGTCATCGGAGTGTCCTGGGGATGTTAAGCTCTGACCTGTATGGTAGGTCAAACCATAATGGAATTCCTAACTGATAGGAACCTAAGGAAGACGCATCCCACATTTGGGAATTTGCCAAGGGTTTTGATCCGTGTGGTGGACTAAACTAGAAATGGCTTGCCTAATGTAAGGCTTATTAGGGAAAACGAATCCTCCCGCGTTCGGGATTCATCAAGGTTTTGATCCGTATGGTGGATCGGACCATTGGGTTGATCCTTCAGGCGGTCTCTACCAGTCCTTTGACCCTTCAGGCGGTTTCTACCATTTATTGACCTTTCATGCGGTTTCTACAATTGAGTTGACCCTTCAGGCGGTTTCTACCATTGGTTGACCCTTCAGGCGGTTTCTACCATACATTGACCCTTCAGGCGGTTTCTACCATTGTTTTGACCCTTCAGGCGGTTTCTTCCATTGGTTGACCCTTCAGGCGGTTTCTACCATACATTGACCCTTCAGGCGGTTTCTACCATTGTGTTGACCCTTCAGGCGGTTTCTACCATTGATTGACCCTTCAGGCGGTTTCTACCATTGAGTTGACCCTTCAGGCGGTTTCTACCATTTATGAGATTCCAAACTGATATGAATCAAAGGATGACGTACCCGCTCTTCGGGGCTAGTCGAAGACTCGATCATTCTATGGATCGGTCTTAGAAAAGATTTGCCTACTAAAAGGCTTCACCTAAGGATGACGCACCCAGTCTTTGGGGCGGCCAAAAGTCCTGCAGAAAGCTTAGACCTGAAAAAATTTTCCTCGCCAAGAAGATATTAGTAATCTTTGGGAAGACAATAATTGTCTAACTGACAAAATTCTACGACTTAAGTTTTAGTCATGAAATGTGCATTTTGATTGCTGGAGGTTATCCAAAACATTCCTGCCATATACAGATGTGATCATAAATTCCTTGCACGGAAACTCTAGATCAAACAATTTGAAAATTTCAAAAAGAGTTTGCTCAAAACATCCATTGGAGTATTTCTCATCCAAGAAGGCTCCTCACTACTCTATGATAATGATCTTTAATAGGGAAAGTGCTCAATTTCCTACCGACCTGTGCCTGGGTTTCAGGATCATTCGCAACGCATACATTTCGACCGATCAGGAGGTCTTTCACGGGACCGTAGTGTTAGGCTTGGATATCGGTTTCCAAGGGGGACTCACTTTTGAGTCAAGGCCGTTGAACAAAAATTTTCACTATCTGCTCTGGGTTTACAAGTCAAGAACCCTGTAAAATGAGAAAGAAATAGTCTTGCTCGTACTTCTTTGAGCTAAGTTATACATTAACCCAAGTGTCTTAGTCAGATGAGACTGCTTCAGGGTTGTAACATTGGAAGGATTGGGGACCGAAAAAGGCTTATTTTTTGCCCAGAAATTGTGAAGGGTTTGGCATTAGTGATCATTGCAAATTTGCCACATGTCCTTCGAAGAACATCTCCATTTCTTGAAGTGTACACTCCTCTTTTAGAGCGCACAAGGATGTTTAAAAGCGTCTCTTGTTACATTAAGAGACCGTCTGTTTGTGTGTTTGCAATTTGAGCACGACATCATTTGGAGAGTAGTCATCTTGATCTGACTCCTTTGCAGGGTCTTTTCATCGTATATCTAGACTTTACTGGGGATATTTTGAATAGACATCAGCCTTGCTTTTTACCAGGCACTTTGCTTTTTCTTGATGTCTAGGGATTTTTCTTTTCCCCCTTTTTTTAATCCCGTGTTTTTCTTTTCTTTTGGAGCTAGGATTTTCGGCAATCATGCTAGATATGCAACTTAAACTTTGGCACGCTTCCATTCCTAGAGTGATGTTGCCTTTGCTTTGGAATATGCAATGATCACCAATAGGTTGATGAAATGAATTTGCTGGCTCAACTTGGTCGTGCAAAGGATAACAGTGTGTAGGATAGAGAAATGAATTATTCTCGTCATCCTATGACACTTGGATTATCATATAAATAACACACAAAGATTTATGTTAGTCCGAGCAAGAAAATTTCAAACCGTTTACTTTCTGATACTGTTGGACTAACCTTCATTTGCCCCAATGTGGGGTGGTTCTTGACAGGGTTGAGAATGAAAATCGCCGTTCAATGGGGTTCTCAATGGGCATCTGTAGTGTTTGGAATGAAGAAATAAATGCCTCTATCATCTCGATCCATGTAATCGTTGCGAATGACCCTTATATCCATAGGTTAAGGTTTCGCTATCATTTCCAATCTCCTCATCTCTCAAGTGTGTATGGGACGTGTTTGGATTAGGCTCGCTTCTCTTATGAGAAAATACCCTTTTGAACAGTTCAAACGACTCTTGTTGGAAAAATTCATTTCATTTCATCAAGATTTATCCTTCAAAGGGATTTTGTGATGCACCATACATGTGTAATTCATGTTCAGACAATCTCATGTTTTAAAACATGAATGTCAATGAAGTAAGAATTCTATGTCTTTTTAGATGTGAGAATCGAATTAATTCTGAAAGTTTTTAATCTCCAATGAATTGGGAAAAGGGATACTTACCTGCCCATCGAGGCTGGAGATCCTGGAGATATAAAAGGGATATGTCATCGTATATTCTAAAACTTTACAAAAATTGGAACGATACATCTTACCCTTGGTCATATGCTCCAACGAGTGTACAAGGGTTGTGAAAATCTGCAATGTCTGCCCTGATGGCGAGCTCCTGCCAAGGATAAATATTAAGCATTATTTTGGGTTTCCAAATTCAAAACAAATTGGGACGATACTACTTTACTCTTGATTTGAATTCCATTCTGCATGCCAATGTGCAGATTGTAGAAGCCGGCCCTCAAGCTTGTGGCCATGATTTCTTCGTCTGGTTGGGCAACGAATCCACCTCGAGGATTTACGTCGGAGGAGATTCATTCATCTTTTTGGGCGTGTTTCATGCACTGTTTTGTTATTTGAATGCATGGCTTCTTGGGTGCCTCGTCTCTGTTCATCACCTGAGAGGAAAATGAGAGAACATTATCCCCGCATCTGATTGAAAATCATTTAGGAACGATACGTTCTTTTTACCAAATGGGTGGCTCCGCGGCCAAATGCGTTTTACATTGAAAGGATGGATTCCATTACGCTCTGCAGATTATAACTATCGCTTCAGGGACTTGCCCCACGGATTAAACGATGAATTTGATGTCTTCGGCTTCGACATGCTTTCCGGATGTAGGAATGGTTTGCCCCCATTTTCAGTGGAGATGGGTTTTGTCGAGTGGGCAAGATCAAAAACTCATCCTAGATTTGGCTTTAGTCGAAGGTTGAAATCCCGACCTTGGATAAGCGAATCATGATTCATCTCCTTCTGCTTCGGATTTGTCATTTGCATGCTTCACATTTTACAATACCAACTTCGCCGCTTGATGAAAATGAATCGATGATTTTCGAATTGCCCCAAGTTCTATAGTCATCTGCGTCGAATCTCTTTGAACTTCATCGGGTGATAGACCAACTGATAAAATGATTTTTCAATCCCGAGATCGAACTCCTGACGTTTCGTACCACTTCCATTTCACTGACTACCAAGACACAGCACTATTGGCGTCCCTAACTGGTTCGTTTTTTGTTATAAAATTCTTGAAGCAGTTAGCGACCCCCATCGAGAATGAAACAAGCTCAATTTAGAGTTCATAACGACTAAAGGTCCCTTAGAACGATACAGAGCTAACCGTCTTTGAGCTCGCTCGGGCTTTTGCTCGCATTTTCCTATGTGAAGCCTTTAAATGTTTTTCTTCGTGGCGTTCAATTGATTCGCCTCGACTCTAATCTAACAAGGGATTGTCGCACTCAAGCATGATGATGCTCGCAGGTAGTACTGATCGCTGCCCCAGATTAACTCTAGGCATTAAGGAAGGTTATCTTGCATGGAAGACTTTATGACAGAAAGATTAATGATACATCCAGCCACATGTGCCTAGTTCCCTTGAGGATTCTCGGTGATCAGCCAGTTACACCATGAATCAGACATATAATCGTCATTTTGGATCATAACTTCATAAGTCCATCAGTTTTAAACTGATCGATCCAGATATGGAGCTCCTCATCAAGGAAATCTTTTGATTCTTCGAGCAACTGATATTCGGGTTGACCATCATCGCTTGGCGTTGAAGGATTCCTGTTTCTGTTGTGAGCGATCTGATTCTTCGAGCTAGAACCTTCGTCGTTGCTCGAGATTATAAGAGGATGATTGATCGGTTCACTATCAAAAGCACCTTCCATTTGGGAATGGAAGAAACAAAAATCCTCAGAGCATCCGCCCGCTTGATCTTCCGAAATCATATGCCCAAGCCGGGCAGATCTTTGAACACTAGGCGCAATATGTTGATCGGGGATAGGAAGAGCACTAGCGAAAAGTTGCTGCTCAAACCAAGGAGTTCGTACCTGCTGCACTTGTGGCATATACTCTTGAGGGGTGCTGAGATGATTCGGGGGAATATTCTGATTAGCGCTCAAGTAGTCGATGGTGCTGCTACCAGCTTGGTCGGTGCCTAGATTAGGCAGGGTATTTCTTACTTCAGGGGCATTGTAGTTATAGCCATGCCTAGTGTTTAGGCACAAGTTGAGTTCTTTCAGGTTCAGTGCTGTGTGGCGCTGTCTTAGCGCCCTTCTGTAGCTCTTGAGGTGACTCGCGACTCCATCTTTAGTGAGTCCTGGTATGTTCATGATCTCAAGTATGCGCGTTGGATATGCTGAGTTGATCCCTAGTTGCTGAACCGCACTAAGGAACTTGAGATGAAGCTCGGGGGACCAATTGACCCTCGTCTTCTTGCGAATCGGAACAGTGTTGACAACTTGGCTATTGCTCTCTGGCCTATTTCCAGTAGGATTTGATCGAGCCGGAAATTGTTGTGGAGGGAATTCATCAGCTTTGGATTGGTCGGTCGTGATAGTAAGCTCATCGTTAAGGAAACTCCAATCATGGTGACGCATATCACATCCTTTAGAAGGCATCGGTATTGACTTCGTAGAATTGATTTGTTCATGCATATCTCCAACAAAATCCGATTGTATCGAAGATGGTTCGAGGGAGTGGGGTGGTGAATGAGCATTTTCAATCCTCATATAAGGTTTATCAAGGAACATTTCGCCGAGAGTGATAAGGCCACCGCAATTAAGGCAAGCGATAGTGCTGGGAGCTTTCTTATACCTCATGTTCTCCGCTCGAAGCTTTTCGTTTTCCTCCTTTAGAATCGCAAGTTCTTGACGTCTGTGTTGAGCCCTCAATTTGGCTCGCTTATTTTGAAACCAAAACTTGACCCTCAAAGGTTTCATCCCTAGCTTCTGGCCCAATTCATTTCTTTGTTTCATGTTCGGGAGAGGGCATTCACTAAAGAAAGCTTCAAGCTCTTGGATTTCATTCTGAGTGTGGCACTGGCGACGTTTCCTTTTCCGGGATTGACCATCGCTGCTGCTGTTGTCGTCGCTGCTGAGATCCTGAACTTCGTTGCCGAAAGGGTTGGGTTCTGTGATTCTGGTACCAGACGCCATCCTAGAATCTTCGAGATCTCTCAGTAGTTCATTTTCTGAGATTTTTGGATCAGTCACCTCTAGCAACTGATGGTAACTCTCAAACATGTTGGATCGAAAAATGTTCGATCAATTTTTTCTCACTCAGGGTTCTCTACTCTCTCATGTATGCTCACTCTCTCTAAATTTTCTTTTGAGTGGTTCTGTATGCCCATGAAACGTTCTTTAAACATGGATGAAGATCATCAGGCAAGCGTTGCTCCCAAGATTTCGTATTTCCCGCTTTGTCGTCTTCTTTCTTCTTTTCAACGTGGAGGGACACCAAATCGATTTCCTTTTCTCGATATCCATGTCTGTCTCCCACTTTTTCGATAGTTGCGCTTTACTCCCGTTCAATTTTAATATGGTGACACCGACATATCTTTTTACAACTTTTTTAGGTTTATCAAGCCTGAAATCGCGGACTGGGACAAATCTGATGGTTCACCGAAAGAGCCACCATCGCTTTACCCAATTAACTTGGCTCCACGAGCATTATTGTTGTGCCTTTCTTCATTCTCGAGTTGCTATAAAAGGAGGAGTTAATGCAGAGAAGATTAACACTCTTACATAATTGCCTTTTCGTATTTTAATCACTCTACCACACTCATCTTCTTCTCCCTCACTCCAACGAAAATGACCTCCTCTCCTATTCGCGCTTTCTCGTCCGAAATTTTGGCCCAGTGGGAAAAACTCTATAACCTCCTCGGTCGAGGCTATGCTCATATAGCCGATCACCCAGAAACTGAAGATGAAATCCGTATTTTGCTCGTGGAAATAGACACCACCTCCATCGAGGGCACTAATTTAGAGAGGGAATATAGAATCTTCCCAACCCTCTTTATAAACTTTTTAGAGACTTACCGTGTCGCTCATCGAAAAGCTACCGTGGCTCACGTTTTGCGAGCTCGCTATGAGGATCGGTCCAACTGCTTGGTGTTGGCCAACCTTGTGGCCGATAGTCACAGAAAGGCTGTTGAGTTCGCCAACAAGCGAGTCTCGATGTTGCTTCGCGAGAGGGGAAATTTGGTGGAGCGCTTGGCCTTATCCCTGACCACCTATGAGCACGACCGTCGTAATGTCGTGTTGAAGTTTCAATGTGAGTGGCAGGAAGAAAGGCTTGACAGCATTACCGCGGATATAGCCCATGGGAGAGGACTAGTTCGGGACCTGGAAATAGCCGCCGAAGATCACGGGACCAAGGTTGCCGATCTTAAAGGGGAATGTAAACGCCTTCTTCTTAAGCTTGCAGATCTCGAGTCTCGAGGTGGTGAGTATAAGCAAAGCATCAATAATATGGAGGGCCAACTAGGTTCCTTTGTGATGCTAATTAGGGCTCATTGCGGTTTTATGTTTCCACCCCGATGATTTGTATGATCTGCTTTTAAGGTCCCTCGATTGAGCGAAATGAATGAAAGCTCTAATGTGTGTGTCTCAACTTCTGTATGGATGACTTTCTCGAACACCTGACCACTCTCAACCTAGGCAAGCTGCGCTTTGACATTGATGATTCGAGCGTGTACATCTTGATTTTTTAATCTTGCTTATGATCGGATAAAGGAACCTCCCACCGCGATTATCCACAAAAAGACTTCTCTTCTCTACTTGTTTTTAACCTGTTTCAAATGAAAAGGCAGAATCAGAAGAAAGAATTTGAAAAATAAAGCATAAATCCTTTCAATTATATGCTTACTTGTGATTAATATGGATAAGAGCTTTTACAAGGGTTTTGGCCTTGTGCAAAAGCTTTTATCAATATTCCTCAAAGGAAAGCATATCATTGAAAGGAATGTAATTCACGATAATCGCCTTTGATCAATTCCAAGAAAATCAATGGAATGTTCAAAAGTACACAATTACGATGTGTTTTAAATTCAATTGAAGATACGGTATCCAAATTAAAGCTGTTTGCTAAGAACGAGAGTAATTTGGATATCTATCTTTTCATTAAATTTGAAAAACACGAGTACTCTTGATCAATTATTGTGGATTACCAATGATGCAAAACATGCATGAACCAATTCAAGTTTATAGTTCCTTCTGGCGAAATTGGGATTGTATTGCCCTATACGGCCAAAAGGTTGTATAAGACTTCCAATTTCAATTTCATCCAAAGGAATTATAAAATTAATTTTGGAGTATTCGAGTGATTAGAAGAAATGCCACTATCACATTCTAATGACAAGTCAATAGAAATACAACAAATTTCAATCTGAATGTATATAAACACAAATAGATCCCTAATACAATCAATCTAAGGAATCAGATAGAGAGGATCTCAGCAAAATAAATCATATACAAAAAGGCTAGAAATGAAAAATAAAACAAAGGAATGTGATCTTAATACTTAGAGATGCCCCAGTTTCGATCTTTGAGACGTGACTTCAGGATCACCTATTCCAAATTGTCATCTTCATTAGATGATACCTCAATGATGTCCATAGTAGGCTCTTCTTGTCCACTTGGCGCTCGTAATGGGATGACACCATCTTCATCTTCCATCAAGAACATTGGGAGGAAAACACACATATCTATCCTCAAAATGGCATTTAATCCAATCACCGGAATTATGCAATGAATATAATGATTAAGAGCTGTAACAAGTTCGAGGGATAGAAAAGTCTTACCAACCAAACTTAAGAGAAAATCAAGCTTCTCTGTATTTTTTGCAGTGTTAGGTATACTAACCTTCCATAGACAAACGCATGAGACAAGTGAGAGAAAACTCCTAAAAATCAAAAGATAGGGCTTGGTACCTAAAGCCAAGGTTCTCACCTCGAATTCTGGGAAGAGCCGATTCCATTGCACAACTATCGTTGCATTGGGACTCAATCCATAGTTCGAAGTGAGCGGAATTGAAAAGTGGATTACCCCATGTTTTTCCTCACAGAGATTCCATTTTCAATTCCTTCTATTGTGTTCCTAAAGAGGGCGCCTGGGGTTTTAGGCGCAATTGTGTGTATTCATTGTGTCGTGCTAAAGCAATAGACATGCATTTTATTTAACAATCACCGCTTCAATATAAACATCCACACAATCATACATCCAAAACTCCTGCCTGCATAAAACAAAGTTAACAAGCACTTCACCCCTTATTTCTCCCGTCTACAAAAACATCTAACACATTCGTTAGCATATATACCTCACTTTCGAGAGCATCTGCATAAAATTAGGTTAGAAGAATCAATCAACTTTTTAATCGGCTCAAGTCCACTAAATGGTTAAGAACCAGTCCCCAGTGGAGTCGCCAGTCTGTCGCGACCCTCTTGAGGTTGTCGGGCTCTCGAGGGCTAATGGGCCGTCCTGTCTGGTCGGACGCGGGCCTCTCCCAAGGCCCATTACCCAAATCGCAACGGAGGTATGCGTGATCGACTTTCAGTGTGGTCTAGTGACATGTGCTAAGTGTGCATTCCATGGAGTCGCCACCAATCATTTTTTTAGGGTGTGATTGGACCACCCAATCGAATAGTTGGGAGTTTCTATTCAATTCTGCGAGAACCAGAGAAATGGTTTCGGGGACTTAGTTACACCAACAGTCAGAGTTGACGCCCTTTCGGTACCTAAGTTGACTGAATTTTCTAGCCTGAGATTCATGCGGATGAGTAAGGTATGAACCCTAAATCTAGAAATTCATGTAGATAGGAGTGATTATCCTAGCAATCACAATCAGTAATAAAATGCGCAACTCAAGGAATCTAGATATGCAAATAAATCACATGGCATTCCTAGTAAGGCCCTATTTATCAATCACAGCTCAAGAATGATTTAGCTGTCCTAGCCATTCTACACATGATCTAACCTAAGAAAAGCATTAGGAAGCATCGAAGGAGTTCGAGAGTACTCACATGGGGTTCGCCGTGCCCTGGTTTGGTCTTGGACGAGCTATCGAGCTCATGCCGACCCGATTATATTTGGGGATCCACTCGGCGTTTTACACCATAAAATCATGTGAAACAAAAACGAAAATATTCAGCAAGGGGAATTTATTGTAGATGGTGGTCGATCTAATTGGACGTCAAGACTAAAAAATATGTAGAAATTTACAAATTAAAATACTCGAATGACATTTTTTTGCCAAATTCAACTCTATGCGTCGTGAAGAAACACATGCAATTGAACTTGAATTTTGACTATTTATGAGTTCAAAATGAAAAGGAAATTAAAATAAAAATATTGACTATTTTTCTATATTTTTACGACATCGAACGCTATTTTTCTTCATTTTTCATGTATTTTTCTATTTTTGGAAAATATTAAAAAATATTAAAAAATATGACAAATTATTTTTTTTATCAAAAATGGTTCCTTTAGCTTGGTCAAGGCTACCAAAGATGATTTTTTAATGTTTTTAACTTTTTATAGATTTTTTATGAATTTTTTAAAAATAAACTATGAAAGACTGATCAAAAATCAGGTGTCAACATGTGTGACTTTGGACCAGGGGTAAAAAGGGAAGATTTGGAGGCGATTAGCCCGAAGGGCAAAATTGTCAATTTTTGGAATGTTTGGATACCGAATTACCCAAAATATTCCATGGCCAGTTGTTTGTGGCCATTTCCCATTTTTGAGAATTTTTTGGAATTTCTTGATTTTTTTTCAATTTTTGGAAGACAATTCGCCCAAAGGGCGAAATCGTCATTTTAAGAAGGGTCGGGGTTCAAAACACCCGGAATGAGTCTTGGCCAGTTGATTGTGGCCATTTCCTATTTTTGGGATTTTCCTGGATTTTTTAGAAATTTTTTGGAAGACGGTTTGCCGGAAGGGCAAAACCGTCATTTTTGGAAAGATCGGGGGGTCAAAAGACCCGAAACAGGTCATGACCAGTTGAATGTGGCCATTTCCTATTTTTCTGGAATTTTTTTAGAATTGTTCTGAATTTTCCGAATTTTTTTGAATTTTTTATGATTTTCTATTTTTTATTGATTTTTTTGAATTTTTTATTATTATTTAATTATTTAATCCGAAAATGGTGATCCGGATTGGGTTTCTAAACCCAACCCTTCGAAAACCTCAAGCCTGCTTAGGGAGGAACCGAAAGCCCCAAACAGAACCTAGAACGATAAAGGCCCATTTTTGTTTTTTTTTTTTACTTAAATAAATAGTCCACTTTTGTTCCCGAAACCCACTTCAAGTTAAGACTAGGCTTGGCCCAACTTCTATTAATCCCTTCACATTCTACTGGGCCCCAAAGTCCTTCCAACCCAATGCCAAGCTTACCCTAATCTGGAGGAGCCAACTAACACACCTCCCGAATCAATCTTACGCTTTACTACTTTTCTTTTTGGTTTTGTTCTCTTTTATTATTATTTTATTATTTCCTTCATCTCCCTCGTGGTCTTCTTCATCCTAAGCTCCAACATGCAGACTTATGAATGCTCGCGACCTTCATCGTTCGTCACTTTCAAACTTCATCGACCGCCGTCAACACCGACCAACGCCGCCAAACTCGCTCACGTATCGGCCGACCCGAAGGATGCTGACAACGCCGTGATCATCGCCGACCACCACCAATGCCGACGACCGCCAGCACCACGCTCGCTCCTCCGGACTCTTTGCTTCCGATCCTCTTGCCCAGACGTCCTTCACGAACATTCAGTGAGCCCCCTAAACGCTCGTCGTCTTCAAAGTTCCAAACATCATTGGCTGCCCCCCATCTGGCGCACACTCCCAGCGATGACGTCGGCCAACACTAAGGCCGAACTAAACAACTCCATCGGCCGTGAATTTTTTTTTTTTTTTTTTTTTTACGGTTTACTCGTCGAGCTTTCACCATCGTCAGTCGTTTTCTTTAGCACCCATGAGTAATAGAAGGATTATACGAACTCACCTCAACGGACTCAAACCGTGGGCCGTCGCTTGTTAGCGACCTCCGGTCCGTCGATCCTCGGTCGCCTTGCAAACTGGTGGTCTCGGCTTGACGGAGACGAGCATGCGGGGACGGGAATGGACGCAGGAGTGAGCTGGAGATAGTCGGGAGCTGCGAAGTATGGCTGGCCAACGGAAACTTATGGGTTAAGCGAAAACAGAGCACGGCCGCCGAAGTGCTATTCTGGGTTTATTCGACGGCAAGCAACGGTTGGAGTTGCAGCGGCGGGATGGCAACGGAGCGGCCGGACGGTCGTGTTGTCTCTCGAAGGTTGTCGTCGCTCAAAAAAAAATGCCGGTTGAGGGTTGTCGGGTGGCTGTTCCGCGGTGGCTGGTGAAACCGCGGCAAGAGCCGAAACTCGGGCGGGACAGCCACTGCTCGAGACAGAGCAGGGTGGCTCTGGCAGACTTTCCGGTTGCTTCGCAACGGCGACGACGGCCTTTGGTGGTGGCTGTCGACGCCAAAAGGAGGTAGGAGTGTTAGGGTGGTGGCTGATAGAGTCGCATGGCTCAAGGAAACAGAAGAATTATGAAAAAGAAGAGGGAGACTTGGACAGTAGCTAGGCCGGCGGAACTCCGCTGGATTTCAACCGGATACGAGGGCGACAACTTGCAATGGCTGGGCTGGGGAGTCACAGGTTCGTCGGCTTAAGTGTGGCGTGACCGGAAGTGAACGGGACCGGAGCATGGCGGCGAGAGCCGCGTTGGCTCCCGATCTCGCGAGCTCCCGCGGGTCTAGTGGCGACACAACGTACTGGGAGTTCTGGGGGGTGCGGTGATGGTGGTTGACGACGACGGTGGGACGACTCGACGACGAAGGACGGAGGTGGCGGTGGTGGTCGTGCGGATGGCCGCCGTGTTCGTGCGTGGAAGACCAAGATCAAGAGACCCCCGGGCGAGAGAGTCCCTCGGCTCTAAAGAGAAAACGTGCCCCTCCATTCTTTTTTTTTTAATTCCCCTTTCCTTTTGTACTCCCCCACGTTAGTGCAGAATGTCCATCCCCTACATGCTGGGCCACCCCTTCTATTCTATTCTTGTTTAGTTTCTAGCCGTCCATTATCCACCATTGGCCTTCCCTAGAAACGTATTTTTTTATGACAACCCCTCCAAACATTCTTCCTTTTGGTCGGCCAATTATGTTCCATTCTTCTTATTATTTACGAGTGATGCCATTGGCTCTTCCTCTCGGATCGTCGACGCGAAGAAAAAAAAATACAAAAATACAAAAATCCCAGATAAAAAGACTCAAATAGCAGTTTTTGGACAAATTCAACTTTATATATTGTGAAGGAACACAGTGACCCGAGCCGAATTCTCATGATTAAAAGTGACACACTTGAAGAGGAAATTAAAAACAAAATTATTGAATATATTTTTTTTTTGTATTTTTCTGACCACGAATGGTATTTTTCTGATTTTTTGGGTATTTTTATAATTAAATAAATTCGAAAAATATTATAAAATACCAAAAAATATTTTTTGTTCAAAATTGGTCCCCGAGGCTAGGCCAAGGCTTCCAAAGTTGATTTTGTGATTTTATGACCTTTTTTGATATTTTTAATTAATTTTAAAGAATAAAAATCACAATAATAAATGGTCAAAAATCAGGTGTCAACAGCTGCCCCTCTTTGAGAGGAATCTCGTTAGAGGTTTCTCTCAAAGATAAGATGGCACCTGATTCCTAACCGACTCAACTGGGAAAATGAGAGAAAAAATGCTATGACATCGAATCCTTAAGGCTCTCGATAAAAGCTCAAATTAATCCCCGGTTTACTCCAACAATTTGAACATGAGCCGGAGTGAGAGAGGCTTACCTGAAACTCACCTGTCGGATGCTGTCCGCTGCGACAAGTTTCAAGAAGATACCTAGGACTCGTCATTCAGAATATCCTAGGAAGATTAAACTCTGACCTGTATGGTAGGTCATACCATTATTGGATTCCTAATTGGCAGGAACCTAAGGCAGGCGCATCCCACGCTTGAGGATTCGCTAGAGATTTTAATCCGTATGGTGGATCGGACCTTTGTGTTGATCCTTAAGGCGGTATTTACCTCGTGTTGACCCTTATGGCGGTTTCTACCTTTGTTTTGACCCTTTAGGCGGTTTCTACCTTGAATTTGACCCTTCAGGCGGTTTCTACCTTGGTTTGACCCTTCAGGCGGTTTCTACCTTTGATTGACCCTTCAGGCGGTATCTACCTTTGTTTTGACCCTTTAGGCGGTTTCTACCTTGAATTTGACCCTTCAGGCGGTTTCTACCTTGGTTTGACCCTTCAGGCGGTTTCTACCTTTGATTGACCCTTCAGGCGGTATCTACCTTTGTTTGACCCTTCAGGCGGTATCTACCTTTGAGTTGACCCTTCAGGCGGTTTCTACCTTTGTGTTGACCCTTCAGGCGGTTTCTACCATAGTGTTGACCCTTCAGGCGGTTTCTACCTTTGTTTTGCTTTGAAAAGGGGTCTCATGACGAGGGTTCTCCACGTCCGATGAGACTGCCTAAATTTTGAAAAGGGGTCTCATGACGAGGGTTCTTTACGTCCGATGAGACTACCTAAATTTTGAAAAGGGGTCTCATGACGAGGGTTCTCCACGTCCGATGAGACTGCCTAAATTTTGAAAATGGGTCTCATGACGAGGGTTCTCCACGTCCGATGAGACTGCCTAAATTTTGAAAAGGGGTCTCATGACGAGGGTTCTCCACGTCCGATGAGACTGCCTAAATTTTTTTGAAAATGGGTCTCATGACGAGGGTTCTCCACGTCCGATGAGACTGCCTAAATTTTGAAAAGGGATCTCATGACGAGGGTTCTCCACGTCCGATGAGACTGCCTAAATTTTGAAAAGGGGTCTCATGACGAGGGTTCTCCACGTCCGATGAGACTGCCTGATTTTTGAAAAGGGGTCCCGAGACGAGGGTTCTCCACGTCTGATAGGGCCGCTTGATTTTGAAAAAGGGTCCCGAGACGAGGGTTCTCCACGTCTATTGGGGTTGCTTGATTTTTTTGAAAAAAGGGTCCTGAGACGAGGGTTCTCCACGTCATGCTAGGACTGTTTGATATTTTTGAAAATGGGTCCTAGGACGAGGGTTCTCCACGTCATGCTAGGACTTGGGTCTGTTGAGGCGACATTCTGGGAGCTGGGTTCTCCAGGTATCTTGCAGAAAGTTCAAACCTGAAAGATTTTTCTTCACCAAGAAAATGTTAATAATCTTTGGGAAGACAATAATTGTCCAATTGACAAAATTTTATGACTTAAGTTTTAGTCATGAAATGTGCATTTTGATGCTGGAGGTTATCCAAAGCATTCTTACAACATGCAAATGTGATCACAAATTCCTTGCATGGAAAATTTGGATCAACAGTTTGAAAATTCCAAAAAGAGTTTGTTCAAAACATCAATTGGAATATTTCTCGACAAGGAGGTCTTCTCACCTGTTTTGAGATAGTGGTTTTTATAGGGGATGCACTCAATTCCCTACTAACCTGTGCCTAGGCTTTAGGCTCATTCGCAGCGCATACATTTTGATTGGTCGGGAGGTCTTCCACGGGACCGCAATGTTGGGCTTGGATATTGGTTTTCAAGGGGGACCCGCTTGGAGTCGAGGCCATTGAATGAAAGTTTTCACCATCTGCTCCGGGTTTACAAGTCGAGAACCCTGCAAAATGAGAAAGAAATAGTCTTGCTCGTACCTCTTCGAGCTAAGCTATATGTTAACCCAAGTGTCTTAGTCAGAGAAGACTGTTTCAGGGTTGTAACATTGGTAGGATTGTGGACCGAAAAAGGCTTATTTTTGGCCCAGAATTTATGAGGGGATTGACATTGGTGATCATTGCTGATTTACCACCTGTCCTTTCCTTTCTGCATCTTTAGTTTTTGAGGTGTACAATCGATTTTGAGGTGTGCACCAGCTCTTTAGAGAGCGTCTCTTGTTGCATTCAGAGACCGACTCTCTCCATGTCTTTGTTCTGTGTTTGGCAGCATTTGGGGAGCAGCCTTTTTTTTTTATTTGGTTCCTTCAGGGATTTCCTCTTTTCCCATTCAGGCTTCATTGTGGATCAATCAAAGAACTTACATGAGCATCGGCCTTGCTCTTACCAGGCACTTTGCTTTTTCTTGATGCTAGGGATTATTATTTTTTCTTTGAAATCCCGGTTCTTCTCATCCTCGATGGGATCATGTCAGACATATGTCTGAAAGTCTAAACATGCCTTAAATATCAGCCCGGGAATCCTCTTCGTAATCCCTGAGTCTTGAACTCCTCCATTTTTTAGGTGGTGCTGCATCCGTCTTGGAATGATCACCGATGGGTTTATGAAACGAATTTGCAGGCTCAACTTGGTTGTGCAAAGGATATGATGGGTGGGATAGAGAAATGAATGCTTCTCGTCATCCTATGGCGTTTGGATTACCATATAAACAACACACAAAGATTAATGTTAGTCCGAGCAAGAAAATTTCTAACCATTTTCTCCTGATGCCGCTGGACTTGCTCCCTTTTTGCCCCGATGTGGGGTGGTTCTTGACAGGGTTAAGAATGAAAACCGCCGTTCAAAGGGGTTATCAACGGTCACCTGTAGTGTTTGGGGGATATGAAACGAATGCCTCCGTCGTCCCAACCCATGTAATCGCTGCAAATGGTCCCTACCTCCGTAGACCCAGATTTTGCTATCTGTCCACTCCACTCATCTCTCAAGTGTGTGTTGGACGTGTTTGGATTTAGGCTTTGCCTCTCGTCTTTTGAGAAAACATCCTTTTGAAAATTTCGCACTTTTGATTGGAAAAAATCTCTTTCATTTTCTCCAAAAAATTTACCCGTCAAGGGGATTTTATGATGCACCATGCATGTCCTTATTCATGTTCAGATAACCTCCTGCTTCAAAACATGAATGCCAATGAAATTTGAATTCTATGTCTTTTCTAGACATTTGATTCTGAAAGCTTTTCTTTTCTTCTCTATTTTTTTATTCAACATCTTCAAGGGATTTGGGAGAGGGATACTTACCTGTCCCTCGCGGCTGGAGATCCCTGAAAATGCGGAAGAAACATGTTATTGTACGTTCATGAGTTTTTCAAAAAATTAGAACGATACAATTTACCCTTGGTCATGTATTCCAACGGGTAATACATGGGATGAGAAAACCCGTTTTGCCCTGATGGCGAGCCCAGCCTTGTTCTTGCTTTGTGTTTCCATTTGAACACAAACTCGCGGCTTGCAGGATTTGGCCCTCTATCTTGTGGTCTTGATCCCTCCGTTTGGTTGGCGATGAATCATTCTCAAGGATTTGCCCCAGAGGAGATCCATTTGTGTTTTTGGGCGCACTCCAGCGCCATTCTTCAAGGTTCCTTTTATTCAAGGAAAAAGGGAATTGTTATCGGAATGCATGTCGAAGCATGAAATGTGGAAGCGATACTTTTTACCCTCCACTTGATCTTATAATGAAAGACCATTTCTTGGAGTGCTGACTCCCAAGGTCAATAATTTTATTCGCCTCCTCGTTGGCGAGTTCTTTTCTTTTGAGGCTTTATGTGCCAACGACTTCCTGTTAAATGAGTGAAAATCATGTTAGGGATGTGGTCTTTGAAGACCGAATTGAAACGATACAAGGTTACCGTTCACCCATATTGGTATCTTGGGGTTTGATTCTGATGTGGACGACTCTGCAATCGCGTCAATTGACTTTGCCAGAGGAGAAACGTCATTCTTTGTCCGGCGCACAAATGATTCCCTTGCCCCAGTTGGGGGTGATTTGTCGTAGCTAGGTGACGCTTGCCCCAGCTAACTTCATTTTGCATTTTGCTGCAATCATCATCCTCTTTGGGAATGTCTTCTCTCGTCTTTGAAGGAACGGTGCCTTTTGAGTATTTTGCTCTAGTGAGTCTGGTCTTGCTGTTTGTCATCTCTGGATTTGATAACCCTTGTCTGATGTGCCTTCATGGGGCTTATGAGAGTTTGCCCCCGGCCAATGAGTGATTCGCCTGGGTTGGTTGATTTATTTGTAGGCAGTTTGATCATGTCGTGTTGATGCATTCGTGCTATTTGACATTCGTAATCATGGGTTCACTCGTGATTGAGTAATTCAACAACCTGCACGATGAAAGGAATGAAGGATTTTAATCGCCGCACAAAGAGCCTTATTTGAAACGACTACGGATTTATTATCCCAGCTTTAGTCGCTTCGGGCATCCAAGACGATGGAAATTCTTCAGTGGTCCCACTCATTTTATCATCACCTGCAAGAATGGGAAACCATATTAGCTTGTGAATAAATCAATTTAATTTGGAACGAATACACCCTTTTCGACTTCAAGAGAGTCGATCCAAATTAGGTTGCCCCAGCTTCACGTTGTTTACTTAAGGCTCATCGCAATAAATCCATCTTGTTTTTGCAAACCCAATGGGCGATGTCTGCTGAAGGCGCATTTCTTTCCGTCTTATAGGGAAGACAAATTTTCCTTCGTTTGTCTTTAACCATCTTATCCTGTAGACAAATGACATAAAGGTCCCGTCAGGTATAATATTCGAAGGGCTTATTGGAACGATTACAGTTTCACCATCGTCCCATGATCATCTTGCATGTGATCGGATGAGGACATTTTCGATAAATGTGTGCCATGTAAAACATGTTCCTCGTGTCTATCCACAAATGGATTTTCCTTCTCTACCCGTTTTTCTCATGAGAGGAAAAGATAGGAAATATTATGCCGGTATCTGATTGAAAAATCAATTAGGAACGACACGTCTTTACACTTGACGAGTGGTTCTGCGGCCAAATGCATTTTGCACTGAAGAGACGCATTACACTATGCTCCACGGGTTTGGGGAATTTGCCCCTGAGCCTTATCGAGATGTATACAATACAAATAGATCCCTAATACAATCAATCTGAGGGACGAGATAGAGAGGACCTCAGCAAAATTAGTCTTATACAAGAGAACTAAAAATGCCAAACCAATCAAAGGAATGTGGTCCGAACACTTGGAGATGCCCCAGTTCCAGTCTTCGAGATGTGACTCCAGGATCACCGATTTTTTTTTTTTAGGTGGTTTTAGATATATAGGCCATCCAAAGACATGCACATGAGACAAGTGAGGATAAAACTTCTAAAAATCAAAGGATTTGGCACCTAAGGTCAAGGTTCCCACCTCGAGTTCTAGAAAGAGCCGATTCCATTGCACAGCTATCGTTGCATTGGGACTCGATCCATAGTTCGAAGTGAGCGGAATTGAAAAGTGGATTACCCCGTGCTTTTCCTCACAGAGATTCCATTTTCAATCCCTTATATTGTTTTCCTATAGGCGGCGCCCGGGGTTTTAGGCGCGGTTGTGTGTATTTTCGGTGTCGTGCTAAAGCGATAAACATGCATCTTATTTAACAATCACCGCTTCAATATAAAACATACACACAATCATTCATTCCTACGCCAACCTGCATAAGACAATGTTAATCACAGACTACCCCCCTTATCACTCCAATCTGCAAAAACATATAACACCTATCATAAGCGGACTTACCTCACCTTCAAGAGCGCCTGCAGGGTTAGAAAAATCACCCAGCATTTTAATTACGGCCTAAGTCCACTTGAGGTCTAGAACCATAGGTTCTAGAACAAAATCCCCAGCGGAGTCGCCAGCTGTCGCGACCCGTCTGAAAGTGGACGCGGCTAATGGATTACCGATCGCGGGTTTTGGATCAGCGCGGGCCCTCCCAGGCCCATACCAAATCGCGGCGGGAGTATTTTTCAGAAGGATTCGACGATAAGAGTCGATCGCTTTCGACCTTCAGTGTGGTCGTGGTGGCATGTGCAACTTGTGCGTGCATTTGGAGTCGCCACCGGTCTTTCTTGGAGGGTAGACCGGAAACCTTACTAACCGATTGGGAGAGATCGATCAGTTCTGCGGAACCAGAGATTTTGGGTTCGGGGACTTGGTTACGCTGGTGTCATTACCAACGCCCTTTCGGTACCTAACGCGAGTGATTTTCCTAACTTAGAATTCATGCAGGCGCAATTTTGGGTGGGGTAGGTTTGATTCAGGGTTTCATGCAGATTGGAAGACTATTCCTATCAATCACAATCAATTTAAATGAAAGCACAATCAAATACATAAATAAATCATATCAATGCCCATCAATTCAGATCAAAGGCTTCCTAGTATAGCCATAAGGGCTTAAGGAAGGTGTGACTTTGGACCAGGGGTAAAAAGGGAAGATTTGGAGGCGATTAGCCCGAAGGGCAAAATCGTCAATTTTTGGAATGTTTGGATACCGAATTACCCAAAATATTCCATGGCCAGTTGTTTGTGGCCATTTCCCATTTTTGAGAATTTTTTGGAATTTCTTGATTTTTTTTTTCAATTTTTGGAAGACAATTCGCCCAAAGGGCGAAATCGTCATTTTAAGAAGGGTCGGGGTTCAAAACACCCGGAATGAGTCTTGGCCAGTTGATTGTGGCCATTTCCTATTTTTGGGATTTTCCTGGATTTTTTAGAAATTTTTTGGAAGACGGTTTGCCGGAAGGGCAAAACCGTCATTTTTGGAAAGATCGGGGGGTCAAAAGACCCGAAACAGGTCATGACCAGTTGAATGTGGCCATTTCCTATTTTTCTGGAATTTTTTTAGAATTTTTCTGAATTTTCCGAATTTTTTTGAATTTTTTATGATTTTCTATTTTTTTATTGATTTTTTTGAATTTTTTATTATTATTTAATTATTTAATCCGAAAATGGTGATCCGGATTGGGTTTCTAAACCCAACCCTTCGAAAACCTCAAGCCTGCTTAGGGAGGAACCGAAAGCCCCAAACAGAACCTAGAACGATAAAGGCCCATTTTTGTTTTTTTTTTTTTACTTAAATAAATAGTCCACTTTTGTTCCCGAAACCCACTTCAAGTTAAGACTAGGCTTGGCCCAACTTCTATTAATCCCTTCACATTCTACTGGGCCCCAAAGTCCTTCCAACCCAATGCCAAGCTTACCCTAATCTGGAGGAGCCAACTAACACACCTCCCGAATCAATCTTACGCTTTACTACTTTTCTTTTTGGTTTTGTTCTCTTTTATTATTATTTTATTATTTCCTTCATCTCCCTCGTGGTCTTCTTCATCCTAAGCTCCAACATGCAGACTTATGAATGCTCGCGACCTTCATCGTTCGTCACTTTCAAACTTCATCGACCGCCGTCAACACCGACCAACGCCGCCAAACTCGCTCACGTATCGGCCGACCCGAAGGATGCTGACAACGCCGTGATCATCGCCGACCACCACCAATGCCGACGACCGCCAGCACCACGCTCGCTCCTCCGGACTCTTTGCTTCCGATCCTCTTGCCCAGACGTCCTTCACGAACATTCAGTGAGCCCCCTAAACGCTCGTCGTCTTCAAAGTTCCAAACATCATTGGCTGCCCCCCATCTGGCGCACACTCCCAGCGATGACGTCGGCCAACACTAAGGCCGAACTAAACAACTCCATCGGCCGTGAATTTTTTTTTTTTTTTTTTTTACGGTTTACTCGTCGAGCTTTCACCATCATCAGTCGTTTTCTTTAGCACCAATGAGTAATAGAAGGATTATACGAACTCACCTCAACGGACTCAAACCGTGGGCCGTCGCTTGTTAGCGACCTCCGGTCCGTCGATCCTCGGTCGCCTTGCAAACTGGTGGTCTCGGCTTGACGGAGACGAGCATGCGGGGACGGGAATGGACGCAGGAGTGAGCTGGAGATAGTCGGGAGCTGCGAAGTATGGCTGGCCAACGGAAACTTATGGGTTAAGCGAAAACAGAGCACGGCCGCCGAAGTGCTATTCTGGGTTTATTCGACGGCAAGCAACGGTTGGAGTTGCAGCGGCGGGATGGCAACGGAGCGGCCGGACGGTCGTGTTGTCTCTCGAAGGTTGTCATCGCTCCAAAAAAAAATGCCGGCTGAGGGTTGTCGGGTGGCTGTTCCGCGGTGGCTGGTGAAACCGCGGCAAGAGCCGAAACTCGGGCGGGACAGCCACTGCTCGAGACAGAGCAGGGTGGCTCTGGCAGACTTTCCGGTTGCTTCGCAACGGCGACGACGGCCTTTGGTGGTGGCTGTCGACGCCAAAAGGAGGTAGGAGTGTTAGGGTGGTGGCTGATAGAGTCGCATGGCTCAAGGAAACAGAAGAACCAAGAAAAAGAAGAGGGAGACTTGGACAGTAGCTAGGCCGGCGGAACTCCGCTGGATTTCAACCGGATACGAGGGCGACAACTTGCAATGGCTGGGCTGGGGAGTCACAGGTTCGTCGGCTTAAGTGTGGCGTGACCGGAAGTGAACGGGACCGGAGCATGGCGGCGAGAGCCGCGTTGGCTCCCGATCTCGCGAGCTCCCGCGGGTCTAGTGGCGACACAACGCACTGGGAGTTCTGGGGGGTGCGGTGATGGTGGTTGACGACGACGGTGGGACGACTCGACGACGAAGGACGGAGGTGGCGGTGGTGGTCGTGCGGAAGGCCGCCGTGTTCGTGCGTGGAAGACCAAGATCGAGAGACCCCCGGGCGAGAGAGTCCCTCGGCTCTAAAGAGAAAACGTGCCCCTCCATTCTTTTTTTTTAATTCCCCTTTCCTTTTGTACTCCCCCACGTTAGTGCAGAATGTCCATCCCCTGCATGCTGGGCCACCCCTTCTATTCTATTCTTGTTTAGTTTCTAGCCGTCCATTATCCACCATTGGCCTTCCCTAGAAACGTATTTTTTTTATGACAACCCCTCCAAACATTCTTCTTTTTGGTCGGCCAATTATGTTCCATTCTTCTTATTATTTACGAGTGATGCCATTGGCTCTTCCTCTCGGATCGTCGACGCGAAGAAAAAAAAATACAAAAATACAAAAATCCCAGATAAAAAGACTCAAATAGCAGTTTTTGGACAAATTCAACTTTATATATTGTGAAGGAACACAGTGACCCGAGCCGAATTCTCAAGATTTAAAGTGACACACTTGAAGAGGAAATTAAAAACAAAATTATTGAATATATTTTTTTTTTGTATTTTTCTGACCACGAATGGTATTTTTCTGATTTTTTGGGTATTTTTATAATTAAATAAATTCGAAAAATATTATAAAATACCAAAAAAATATTTTTTGTTCAAAATTGGTCCCCGAGGCTAGGCCAAGGCTTCCAAAGTTGATTTTGTGATTTTATGACCTTTTTTGATATTTTTAATTAATTTTAAAGAATAAAAATCACAATAACAAATGGACTAAAAAAAGAAAGAAAAAGAGCCCATATTCTTCTTAAAGCCCAGCCCAGCCCAGCCCCAACATTTTCCTTTCTCCTTTTCAGCCACTCACGACCACAACAGAAAATAGAAGAAGAAGAAGAAGAAGAAGAAGAGAACGGCAGAAAAGAAAAGAGGAGAAAAGAAGAAGAAGAAAGAGAAAGAAGAAAGGGAAAGGAGAGAGGAGAGAGGGGTTTCCTCACGTTGCCTCGTTAAGCTATCTCGGCCTCGACCAGCAACCATCGGAAAGTATTCGCATATCTTTTTCCTCCGATCGAAGGGATTTTCGGAGTTAGAGCTCTATTTGGGGTTTTGGTGGAATATGAGTCGTCGGGTCTAATTTCTTGATCGTTTAGCTGCGCTTTTGGTTGGAAATGAAACTTTAGGGTATTATGAAGCCATAGGATTCGACGCATCTTGATTTGGAGTTACGATTTATCCGAAATAAGAATTTCAAATCTGGTACGCGCAATGAACAGTACGCGACCAAAACTGTTTCACCCATTTTCACCAATTTTCGAATGAATTTTGGACAATTTGTGTTGGGGTTCTTGTTGTACGTTAAAAGAGCTTTCTTTGGACTATAAGATCGTTTAAAACGAAGCTCGGATGAGGAAGTTATGGCCCGTTAAAGTTTATCGCGCAAGTTGCGCATAGCGGAAAACTTGTGTTTTTGCTATGATGTGTGTTTTATTGGTGCGTTCGTGTCGTCTTAGTGACAAATATGCCTTATTCAGTTGAGTCGTGTTCTAGAGTAGCTTATTATTCAGTTTTTGATCCGTTTTTCATACTTTTGATAGGATTTCGAACGTGTCGTTCGGAGTAACGTTTCTAGTTTTCTTTTGACATCATCAGGTGAGTGATACTATTCTTCTTTGTGTTTGTAAAACGCATATTGAAAATAGATAGTATTATATGTTATGATTTGAGAAAATCGCATTTTTATGCATAAAATCAAGATCGGACATTTATTACTGTTTTATCTATTTTGTATGGTTTCTGATCATTATGTGTTGCTGGTTTGAAGTTGATTCTGAGGAGGATGTTGTTGCTGGATTTTGTGGTGCTCAAGATGGCTGTGAACCCAGTTGATGGGTTTGTGGGTATGCGCATACTAGTTAGGATATCCTTGTGGGCCGAGCCACCGGCCTTATAGGTGGAGACCTTGCCAAGGGGGGAATCTTGGTCGCCTTTCTCACGGACGTTATACGTGACTATGTTTAGACTCTTGAGTATGAGATTGGTTAGTGCATATACCACTGACATGTGTTTTGCTGAGATTAGTCGATGGATAAACCATTGGCTTGTGTTTTGATGAGATTCATCAATGGATTAGACCATTGATACTTTTGCTTGAGTTCGTGGTTTGAAACATGTATTTTTGCTAGGAACCTATTATGTTAAGGTTTTATATAACTCGTTTTGACTATAAAGACTTGTTATGTTTCGATTTTGACTTAAACGAGTTATATTTTGATATTGAAATGTGCATACTGATTGTTCGATCCGCTTAGAAGACATGTATTACTCACTGAGCCGTATTAGCTCACCCCTTCCATTTTCCCTTGTCTTTTAGGTTCAGCGAGTCGCAAATAGGACGAGAGAGATCTTTAGCAGACGACTTTTTGTAGTGGGCTTTTGGGTATGAGTTATGAGTTAGGGGTGGCCTTGATGAGCTTTTGAGTTGTGATTAGAACGGTATATCCTTTTGGTGGAGATTATGTACATGTCTCTTTTGGTGGATATATATATATATATTGATATGTTTTGATGGTTATAGAAAGCTCTGGCTTTCTTTTGTGACTAAGGATCTCTTTATCAACTTTCTTTAGACACATATATAATTGTTATCAGTTTGAGTTTTGGTTTTGTGAAGGCTGCGTCCTTTTGGGAAAGGATGGCCGTGTCATGCCTTGAAGTGGATTTGGGGTGTGACATTTATTGGTATCAGAGCATAGGTTATGATCTTTATGAGTAGATATGGGACGTTGTGAGATGGTATGATAGATTTTAATGCGTTAGCCTACTAAGATATAGCTGGTTTCATTCTTGGATCCAAGTAACCATGAGTTCAGATCCAGAGTTGCTTGCCAACTATGGCAAGAGGAGTATGAGAAAGAGAGCTATCACATTTGATTCTAGGGATGTTCCTCGAAGTTCTAGAGAAATTTCTTCAAGAGTAGAAGATGATGCAAGAGCAGAATCTCTGGAATCAAGAGGAGAGAGCCAGCAGCAAGCTGGAGTTATGGAACCTAAGGGTGATGGAGGCTACACTTTTTCCCAGTTCAGAAAGGCGAAACCACCCACCTATGATGGAAAAATTGATCCTCTTGCGGCGGAACGATGGATTAAAAAGATAGAGGGGATCTTCAGAGTCGAAGAGGTTCCTGAGGAGAAAAATGTCGACTTTGCTACGCATTATCTGGAATGTGAAGCCGAATACTGGTGGGAGGGAATGAGGTCAGCTTTTGGAGACGAAGATATTATTATTTCTTGGAAGGATTTCAAGGAGACCTTCAATGCTCATTTCTTCCCGCAATCTTTCCAAGCACAAATGAAGCATGATTTTCTACACGTATCTCAAGGTGACTCGACTGTTATGGAGTATGCAGGTTATTTCAACCAGATGAGTAGATTTACGGGACGCCTGGTAGCCGATGAAGGGGAGAAGGTTGAGCACTTCGTGAGAGGACTCCGGCCTGTGATTCGTTTTACACTTGTGTCCCTTTCATTGCCCACTTATAAGGATGTGCTAGAACGAGCAATCAAGATTAAACGAGAGTTTTCTATCAGCGGCACACATGGTGCTTCATTGCATAAGAGGCCGAAGTTCACTCATTTTCAAGAAAGTCAAGCAAGTGGTGGCTCCAGGCAAAGAAGCATTAGTAATCGTGAAAAGGGAAAGAATCAGGTTATTCGAGGGCCTTGCACTACATGTGTGAAACATCATGGTGGTATTTGTCACCGCAAGACAGGAGCATGCTTTATTTGTGGAAAAACAGGACACATGGCACATGATTGTTCCACTCAAAGGAGTGCACTTATAGAGAGTATGGTATGTTTTGTTTGTGGGCAGCTTGGACATATAGCAAGTACTTGTTCTATGAGGAAAACAGGCTCTTCAGCGGGTAGGTCTCAAGATAGTCAGCAAAAGCAGAAGATGACGGGGAAAGTTTTTACTATGACAGAAGATGATGCCGCAGCTTCTAACACCGTTGTTGCAGGTATTATTTCACTTGCCTCGCGGTGTGCTTATGCATTGTTCGACTCTGGTGCTACGCATTCCTTTATTTCTACTGAATTTGCAAAGAAACTTGATGTGCTGCCTGACCTTCTTGATTATGAGTTGCGTGTTGATACTCCTACCGGTGACTTTTTAATTGCAAATTGTGTACTCAAGAGGTGTAAGCTTCAGATTAATAATGTGGAAATGCCTTGAGACTTGATGTTGTTAGATATATTGGATTTTGATGTTATTCTTGGGATGAATTGGCTATTCGCATATCATGCTACTGTTGATTGCAATTTGAAGAAAGTTGTCTTTCGACTTCCAAATCATCCCAAATTTTCTTTTTCGGGAAGTTGTAAAGGCACTTTTCCAAGACTAATTTCAGCTATGCAAGCGAGGAAGCTTCTGACGAAAGGTTGTTGTGGTTATCTAGCTTGCGTGAACGACACCAGTAAAGAATGTGTAAAGATGGAAAATATTTCGGTTGTTAGAGAATTTTCGGATGTGTTTCCTGACTTAACCGGCTTACCTCCCGATGGAGAGATTGAATTCTGCATTGAGCTGTTGTTTGGGACAGCACCTATTTCTAAAGCACCTTATCGGATGGCACCTGCTGAATTGAAAGAGTTGAAGACGCAGCTGTAGGAACTTTTAGATAAAGGTTTTATTAGACCCAGTGTATCACCTTGGGGAGCTCTTGTTCTTTTTGTGAAGAAAAAAGATGGTAGCATGGGGCTTTGCATAGACTATAAAGAACTTAATAAGGTGACTATCAAGAATAAGTATCATTTGCCTCGGATCGATGACTTATTTGATCAACTCCAAGGTGTTCAGCTATTTTCAAAAATTGACCTTCATTCTGGTTATCATCAGTTGAATATAAAAGCAGATGATCTGCCGAAGACTGCTTTCAGAACAAGGTATGGGCATTATGAGTTTCTTGTCATGCCTTTTGGACTAACGAATGCACATGCTGCTTTTATGGACTTAATTAACCGAGTATTCAAACATTATCTTGATAGATTCATTGTGGTGTTCATTGATGATATTTTGGTTTATTCAAAGAGTTTAGGGGAACATGAACAACACTTGAGGCTGGTTTTACAGACTTTGCGTGAGAAGAAGTTATATGCTAAATTCAGCAAGTGCGACTTCTTGCTTGATCATATAGGGTTCTTGGGCCATGTCATCTCTAAGGATGGTATTTCTGTTGACCCGAAGAAAGTTGAAGCAGTCGTTCAGTGGAATCGCCCTACAAATGTTACAGAAGTAAGGAGTTTTCTTGGGTTAGCTGGTTATTATAGGCGATTTGTGGAGGGGTTCTTCAAAATTGCTAGTCCTCTTACTCGCCTAACTCAAAAAGGCGTTAAATTCGTGTGGTCAGATCAGTGTGAGCACAGTTTTCAGGAATTAAAGAGGCGGTTGGTGACAGCTCCCATATTAACCATGCCTTCAGGAACTGGTGGCTTCATTATCTTTTGTAACGCATCCAAGGAAGGTCTAGGTTGTGTTCTTATGCAGGATGGTAAAGTTGTGGTTTATGCCTCGAGACAGTTGAAAACACATGAGAAGAATTATCCTACCCATGATCTGGAGTTAGCAGCAGTTGTTTTTGATTTGAAGATATGGCGACACTATTTGTATGGTGAGAAATGTGAAGTTTATACTGATCATAAAAGTTTGAAGTACATTTTTACTCAGAAAGAATTAAACATGAGGCAGATAAAATGGCTAGAACTCTTGAAGGATTATGACTTGTTTATCAACTATCATCCAGGGAAGGCAAATGTAGTAGCAGATGCCTTGAGTCGTAAATCTTCGAGAAACATGGTAGTATTGCTCACTTCTCAGCAGCCTATTCTCGAGGATATGAGGAAACTAGAATTAGAGGTGTTGGTACATCAGCTTGGTACTCAGTTAGCTAATCTTCAAGTGCAACCAACGCTGATTGATAGAATCAAGGCTAAGAAGAACGATGATCCTCAGTTGGGGAAGATCAGAGAAGGCGTAGAAGCTGGGGGGACAACCAAATTTTAGTATTCACGTGGATGGATCATTGAGGTTCTGTGGTCGATTATGTGTTGCCGATGATGCAGACTTGAAAAAGGAGATATTGCAAGAGGCTCACACCACTAGATACTCGATTCATCCAAGAAGTACTAAGATGTATAAATATCTGAAAGGAAATTTCTGGTGGATTAACATGAAGAAAGATATTGTGAAGTTTGTCGATCAATGTTTGGTTTGTCAACAGTTAAAGATTGAGCATCAGAAACCAGGTGGACAAATGCATCCACTAGAGATACCTAAATGGAAAAGATATTGTGAAGTTTGGTTCGTCATATCGATTTGGCCTTTCAGTGGAAGACATGGCGAAGCGGCATGTAAATGAGATAGTCAAGCTGCATGGGGTCCCAGTGAGCATTGTTTCTGATAGGGATCCCCGGTTTGTGTCTAACTTTTAGAAAAGCTTATAAGGGGCATTGGGTACGAAACTTAACTTCAATATGGCTTTTCATCCGCAAACAGATGGCCAGTCAGAGAGAACTATCCAGACACTAGAGGATATGTTGAGATCATGCGTTATTGACTTTGGAGGTTCATAGGATGAACATCTACATTTAGCGGAGTTTTCTTATAATAACAGTTACCTTTCCAGTATAAAGATGGCTCCTTTTGAAACCTTATATGGTCGAAAATACAGAAGTCCTATTTGTTGGGACGATGTTGGCGAGAAAAGACTAACTGGCCCTGAGTTCATATAGCAATCAGAAGACACATTGAGAATGATTCGAGAGCATTTGAAAACTGATCAAAGCAAGCAGAAAGGTTATGCATACCTAAAAAGACGCACTGTAGAGTTTGATGTGGGAGTTCACGTATTCCTAAAGGTGTCACCTATGAATGGTATTATGAGATTTGGCACTCGTGGAAAGTTGAGTCCAAGCTACGTGAGACCATTCTTGATATTGGAGAAGATTGACGAAGTTGTATATAAACTTGCTTTGCCACTAGCATTATCTGGAGTGCATAATGTGTTCCATG
The DNA here is from genome assembly GCA_021437785.1 of Rhodomyrtus psidioides. Classification (NCBI taxonomy): domain Eukaryota; kingdom Viridiplantae; phylum Streptophyta; class Magnoliopsida; order Myrtales; family Myrtaceae; genus Rhodomyrtus; species Rhodomyrtus psidioides. The sequence goes on from JAILYB010000206.1 coordinate 770,021, forward strand.
TATCTTTATTACGAAAATATGTGCCGAATCTTGCTCATGTCCTGGATTTCACACCTTTGAGACTAAGAGAGAACTTGACTTATGAGGAGCTGCCTATCCGGATAGTTGATCAGAAAGAGCAAGGGTTACGATGACGAACTATTCCCTATGTTAAGATCCAGTGGTAGAACCACACTGAAAGAGAGGCTACATGGGAACTAGAAGAGGAGGCGAGACACAAGTATCATCATTTGTTCAAAAGTTGAGGTAAGTTCAGTTATTCAAATTTCGAGGACATATTTTTTTTTTAAGGATGGTAGAATGTAACAAAAGGGCTAAAAAAAGAAAGAAAAAGAGCCTATATTCTTCTTAAAGCCCAGCCCAGCCCCAACATTTTCCTTTCTCCTTTTCGGCCACTTACGACCACAACAGAAAATAGAAGAAGAAGAAGAGAACGGCAGAAAAGAAAAGAGGAGAAAAGAAGAAGAAGATAGAGAAAGAAGATAGGGAAAGAAGTTATGAGAGAGGGGTTTCCTTACGTTGCCTCGCCAAGCTATCTCGACCTCGACTAGTAACCATCGGTAAGTATTCGCACATCTTTTTCCTCCGATCGAAGGGATTTTCGAAGTTATTGCTCTATTTGGGGTTTTGGTGGAATATGAGTCGTCGGGTCTAATTTCTTGGTCGTTTAGCAGTGCTTTTGGTTGGAAATGAAACTTTAGGGTGTTATGAAGCCGTAGGATTCGACAGATCTTGATTTGGAGTTACGATTTGCCCGGAATAAGAATTTCAAATCTGGTACGCGCGATGAACAGTATGCGACCAGAACTGTTTAGCCCATTTTCACCAATTTTCGAATAAATTTTGGACAAGCTGTGTTGGAGTTCTTATTGTACGCTAAAAGAGCTTTCTTTGGACTACAAGATCGTTTAAAACGAAGCTCAGATGAGGAAGTTATGGCCCGTTAAAGTTTATCGCGCAAGTTGCGCATAGCGGAAAACTTGTGTTTTTGCTATGATTAGTGTTTTATTGGTGCGTAGGTGTCGTCTTAGTGACAAATAGGCCTTATTCAGTTTACTCGTGTTCTAGAGTAGCTTATTACTTAGTTTTTTTATCCGTTTTCATACTTTTGATAGGATTTCGGACGTGTCGTTCGGAGTAACGTTTCTAGTTCGCTTTTGACATCATCAGGTGAGTGATACTATTCTTCTTTGTGTTTGTAAAACGCATATTGAAAATAGATAGTATTATATGTTATGATTTGAGAAAATAGCATTTTTGTGCATAAAATAAGGATCGGACATTTACTACTGTTTTATCTATTTTGTATGGTTTATGATCGTTATGTGTTGCTGGTTTGAAGTTGATTCTGAGGGGAATGTTATTGTAGGATTTTGTGATGCTCAAGATGGCTATGAACCTAGTTGATGGGTTTGTGGGTATGCACATACTAGTTAGGATATCCTTGTGGGCCGGGCCATCGGCATTGTAGGTGGAGACCTTGCCAAGGGGGGAATCTTGGTCTCCTTTGTCACGGGCGTTATACGTGACCATGGTTAGACTCTTGAGCATGAGATTGGTTAGTGGATAGACCACTGACATGTGTTTTGCTAAGATTAGTCGATGGATAGACCATTGGCTTGTGTTTTGATGAGATTCATCTATGGATTAGACCATTGATACTTTTGCTTGTGTTCGTGGTTTGAAACAAGTATTTTTGCTAGGAATCTATTATGTTAAGGTTTTATATAACTCGTTTTGACCATAAAGACATGTTATGTTTCGACTTTGACTTAAACGAGTTATATTTTGATATTGAAATGTGCATAGTGATTGTTCGATCCGCTTAGAAGAAATGTATTACTCACTGAGCCATGTTAGCTCACCCCTTCCATTTTTCCCTTGTCTTTCAAGTTCAGCGAGTCGCAAATAGGACAAGAGCGATCGTTAGCAGACGACTTTTTGTCGTGGGCTTTTGGGTATGAGTTATGAGTTAGAGGTGGCCTTGATGAGCTTTCGAGTTGTGATTAGAACGGTATATCTTTTTGGTGGAGATTATGTGCATGCCTCTTTTAGTGGATATATACATTGATATGTTTTGATGGTTATAGAAAGCTCTGGCTTTGTTTTGTGACTAAGGATCTCTTTATCAACTTTCTTTAGACACATATATAATTGTTATCAGTTTGAGTTTTGGTTTTGTGAAGGCTGCGTCCTTTTGGGAAAGGACGGCCGTGTCATGCCTTGAAGTGGATTTGGGGTGTGACATATTCTACCTCAGGCAATGTTGTTGGGACATGGCTAACCGGGGCTTATCATGAAAGTGTGCTCGAAGAAATTGAAAATCTGCGAAATTAGAGGCTTAAAGAATGATATTGTCGTATTGTTATAATAAATCCTAGATAGCATGTCAGCAAGCATCAATATAACAGATTTGCCAGAAAATGATAGACTAATGTAATTTTTTTTAGTGATTAGCCAATTTGATGCTAAACTCAATGGGTTTAAATAAAATAAGGTCAATCTACTGATTTGCCAATTAGGAATATGATTAATTCACTCATTTTTTATGCTGACTTTAAAAACTGTAAACCAAACGAACGATGGTACAAGTGATTAATATACTTTGGCCCAATATACAATGTCGTATTTGGGCTTTTAAATTGTTCAACGTTATTAAATAATGTCTCGAATTTGAGCCTATCGAACGAAGTTGAAAGTGCAATTATTTGATTGGCATGACAAAGACTTGTAGGACTTTGACATAAAAGTCGAAGAAAAAAAAAGAAGAAGAACCAAATACATGGACTGTCAGAGTTGGCGAAGAAAAATAAAAAAAAGGAAAGTCAATATATGGACTTTGGATCATTGACAAGGAGAAGAACGAATTCTGGATACAAAAGCAAGAAAAGTATCTTGAATGAAGTTTGCAAGGATTATCTAAAAGATAAATTGACCATTGACCAAGATTTTGAAATCTTGAATGGATTACTTTTCACCTTGGAGCCCACGTCTGCAAGTTTCTTTTCTTTTGGCTATATATGCACGCATAAGTCAATAAAAAAAAAAGTGAAGAAGAGCTTTGATAGAGAGGTGTTCATACGGTCCATGTTCAGAGAAAATCAAGTCTTGAAGCGCATTGTGAGAGCTTGGAGGAAGACTGATCAAATCGTCGAAGTGCCGTCTGCGAATGCTTGTTTTGGATTTTCTCTGCGAGTTCTTCGTTCGTGGAATTACATCAAGTCCTTGAGTATTTTAGCCGATTAAATCTGGAGGTTAGATTTATGTTTTAATTCCTTTGCGAGATTGAGAGATTATTTCGCTAGGAATTTGGGGACTAAACACTATGTGCGTTCTTGGACGTAATTGGAGCTTGGGAAACATTGAGAGTGTTTGAGTGACTCGAGTGTGATCTATAATCTCTATGTATCGCTTGATCTATAGTGAAATTCGTTGCTGCTCTCCCCGTGGAGGTAGGTCTCTACGACCAAACCACGTACATCCGGTGTCCGGTTTACTTTTCTTGTTATGTCTATATTTATTGTTCGATCACTTGTTCCGCGCAACAAACGCAATTCTTGAACTATTGCTAAATATTCAATGTAGTGCTTCCGTTTGCTTAAATGACAACTCAAATGTCATTTGATGACATGGATTATTATATGTTGAGTTGGACTCCGATGAGTCAACATGTCCATATTTTTATCCATTTATTTCAAAAAAGGAAAAATTATTAGGGCGTTAACATGTCTATCATTATTTGATGATGATGGTTATTATTAGCCACATGTAACTTATTTTTACATTAATGTAAGGAAATATTTTCATATAACTTAGGGATTAGAGTGAACATATACTAATAGTTTAAGGATTATATTGAACAAACAAAAAGTCCAAGAACGAAATTGCGTATTTGACCAAAGTTCAGGGATCATTTGTGTCATTTTCTTTTAACTGAAGAAGTGAGTGAAAAGAGCTAAATTGCATTATGCTAGAAGACCATTTGCCTAGAGTAAGTTTCAATGTCACGTTTTGATCTTAATTTATTCATTTCCATGTTTGAGGGAGTTGAAGATCCCTGTCTTCACGAGAGCAAGTTCTCTGTAATGAATTTGTAAGGCAATAGTAATGTAAAGAATGAAAAGGTAAAGGGTTTTCTTCTTCTTCTTTTTTTACATCTCAAAAAATGCTATTTGATTAACATCCGAAAATTTGGTTGATTGTGCGAGAAAGAGAATGCTGCAGCATCAGTAAATTACATGTACAAGTCTCTGGTTGAGAGACAGAATGAGCTCAATCAACAAATCCTGGAAATCTTAACAGAAGTCTGTTGTTTCTAATCAAAATACAAAATTTTCTCATATGCACAAAAACTAGCCCATATATGAGCCTTCATGTCTCATCTATATGATGATACATGGATTTTCTCTATTTCTCTAGTCTATCAAATTACGCATTTACTTGCAATGGCATATTACTAGCAAGCTTCAACAACAGTAATTGTAACTCCGTTAACAGAACATGTTCTGTTACATGCTGATTGAATCTCCATTGGAATCGCTCTTGTCAATGAACGCGGGCTGTTTAGGGGATACAAGTATTACATCAGCTTCCACCAAAGTAGAAACTACTGTGGACATAGGTGGTCTGTCTGATGCATATCTTTCACGTACAAAAGATTGTTTAAGTGCACCTCGATGCCATTCCCTCAGAATATGTCTTGTCCATCGATTTGTTGACCATGTCCCGTTAGTATCAGTGCACAATCATAGTGAAGTAAAATGAGCGAGAAAGAGATAATTGAGGCACTAGATTTTATCTTAGTTCACCCTTAAACTAGGATTATGTCCAGCAAAGGATTCCACTATAATTAGAATCCCACACCTCTCGTTATATCACTTAATTACAATTGAAAATGAGTATATATAACGGTAGCTATTCATGAACTCAAGCCCAAACTACTAGAGAAAAAATTATAGGCTTAAATCGTAAAAACACTTTGATATCTAGGGGACGATGTCCCCTTGAGACCCCTGCCCACTCAGCGTGGAGCGAGATCCACAAGCTTTTTTGTCGCAAGAGAGTATGAACTACACCCCAATATATCCATGCATTTTCCTCCTGTCCATGCATTGAATAAATTAAAAGTTTCTTACTTACATGGCCAATCAAATGGTTCATACGCAGCAACCACTCTTTCTTTGGCTTAATAATCCCCTCTTGTAATATTAGATTTTCTTTTTTACAAGGCTAAAAGCTGTGGGACCCGCAAAAAAAAAGGAAAAAAAAAATGTTACAATGGATGCTTTAGTTGCTAGAACGTTATAGAGGAGTGAATAAAAGAGATGTTCTGATGAAATACATAAAATAAAGGTTGCAGTAGACTCTTCAAAGACAAAACGTACGTAGAAACAGAAAGGGTAAATAGAAGACATAAAGTGTAATATCTAAGGCCCAAGAAGCCCATAATTTCATTAAGCCCAGCCCAACCCCAACATTTTTCTTCCTCCTTTTCAGCCACCAGGACCACAACAGAACGACAAAAGAAGAAGAAGGAGAAAGAAGAAGAAGAAAGAAGAAGAGGAAAGAAGAGAAAGGAGAGAGGAGAGAGGAGAGAGGGGTTTCCTCGCATTGCCGACAAGCCGTTCCGACATCAATTAACAGCGATTGGTAAGTATTCGCACATCTTTTTCCTCCGATCGAAGGGATTTCGGAATTAGGGCTCTATTTGGGATTTTGGTGGAATATGAGTCGCCGGGTCTGACTTCTTGGTCGTTTACCCGGAATTTTGCATGAAATGAAGCTTTAAGGTGTTGTGAAGCTGTAGGATTCGACGGATCTTGATTTGGAGTTACAATTTTCCCGGAACGAGATTTTCAAATCTGGCGCGCGCTGTGAACAGTACGCGACCAGCACTGTTTTGCCCATTTTCGCCAATTTTCGATTGGATTTTGGACAAGCTATTTGGGGTTATTGTTGTACGTAAAAAGAGCTTTCTTTGGACTATAAGATTGTTTAAAACGAAGCTCGGATGAGGAATTTATGACCCGTTGAAGTTTATCGCACAAGTTGCGCAAAGCGGAAAACTTACTTTTTGCTACAAGCGAGTATTTTATTAGTGCGTAGGTGCCATTTTAGTAACAAATATGCCTTATTCAGTTGAGTCGTGTTCTAGAGTAGCTTATTACTCATTTTTTGATCCATTTTTCCTACTTTTGATAGGATTTCGGACGTGTCGTTCCGAGTTACATTTCTAGTTCGCTTTTGACATTATCATGTGAGTGATACTATTTTTTCTTTGTGTTTGTAAAATACATATTCTGAAAGAAGTAGTTCATTATATGTGCTATGACCTGAGAAAAAATAGCATATGTGCTGCATAAAAACAGGATCGAACCCTTACTGCTGTTTTTGGCTATTTGGTACGGTTTTGTGCTGTTGGATTGAGTTGGTTGTGATATATTTTCTGGTTTATGAGGAGATGTTGTTGATGTAATGCTCAAGGTGGCTGTGAACCCGATTGAGGGGTTTGTGGGTGTGCGTATACTAGTTAGGATATCCTTGTGGGCCGAGCCACCAGCATTTGTAGGTGGAGACCTTGCCAAGGGGGGATTCTTAGTCGCCTTTTGTCACGGGCGTTATACGTGACCATGGTTAGAATCTTGAGCATGAGATTGGTCAGTGGATAGACTACTGACATGTGTTTTTGATGAGATTGGTCAGTGGATAGACCACCGACATGTGTTTTGTTGAGATTAGTCGATGGATAGACCATTGGCTTGTGTTTTGACGAGATTCATCAATGAAGTGGACCATTGATACTTACTTTTACTGGAGTTCGTGGTTTGAAATAAATGTTTTGCTAGAAACCTATTATGTTAAGGTTTTATATAACTCATTTTGACTATAAAGATCTGTTATGTTTCGACTTTGACTTATACAAGTTATATTTTGATATTGAAATGTGTATAGTGATTGTTCGATCCGCTTAGAAGAAATATATTACTCACTGAGCCGTGTTAGCTCACCCCTTCCTTTTCCCTTGTCTTTCAGGTTCAGGAAGTCGCAAGTAGCACGAGAGCGGTCGTTAGCAAACGACATTTTGTTAATAGGGCTTTTGGGTATGTGTTTTTGAGTTAGATGTGGCTTTGATGAGCCTTTGAGCTGTGACTAAAGGTGTATATCTTTTTGGTAGAGATACGGACATGTCTCTTTTGGTGGATATACACAGTGATCTGTTTGATGGTTATTAGAAAGCTCTGTTACTGTAACCGCAGGACCTTTTTGTCATATATGTGAATATATATATTGATACCAAGTTGAATATTGTTATGTTTTGAGGCTGCATCCTTTGTGTGAAAAGATGGCTGTGTCATGGCTCTTACATTGGATTTGGGGCGTGACATAAAGTTAAAGGAACAGAAGAGAAAAAAGGAAAGGAGAAGCGTTTGTCAGAAAGCAAAGGAGGGAGATAGGGAAAAATCATCGCATGGTCACGATCCGAAGCCGAATCAACACGGCTTTACAATACTCAGTAATTAATCAAAGTCTCTATTCGTCTACTCAAAGGAATTTTCGAAACTAGGGTGTAAAAATCGAATATGTATCTTTTCTGAGTTGCTGCATTTAATTGAGGAGTTTTTGGGCTCCATATATATATAGAAATGAAAGATTAGGATGTTGTGGAGCCATGGGAGTTGATAAGAACCAATTTGGGGTTACGATTTGATGAAAATGAATTTTTGCAGTTAGGCACTCACTAATGGACATTTTCGAATTTTTTATTTAGATGGTGATTTTCGTCCATCCTGATCGATCTTTGGGGTCGGCTATGTTAGGGATTTCGTAGTGCTTTAAAAAATCTTTCTATTGACTGTAATTTGGCTAGAAACGAGATTCGATTTAATTATGGATAGTGGATAGCAGTGGGTTTTCATCGGGGCAAGCTTTTCGTTGGCGCATACGTACGTTACTGACGATTACGCATAGTATAGTTGAGCCGTTAATTAAAATACTATTTTATTCAATTTTTGATGCCGTTTTCAATTTAATTTATAGGGATTCAAGTATGTCGATTCAAGTAACCACCGTAGGTTGGTTTTCATCTTTCTAAGGTGAGCAGTGCTATCTCTTCTATGAATTTATAAAGTCATGTATTAAAAAAGAGATTTGATATATTATGATTATTAAGGAGCATGCTTGCTGCATCAAAATCAGAATCGAACATTTACTGCGTTTTGGTATTTGTTAACGATTTGAAGTTTTGAGAAATGTCATGCGAAAAGTTGTAGATGTATTTATATGTCTACATATAAATATATTTTATATATGTATACCGAATTGTGAGTCTAGTTGGATTTTGAAATTGTTTGCGAAAAGTATTTGCGATTTATGAAATAGATTCTGAAGTGGTTTGGAAACGAGTTACGATTTATGAAATATTTTTCTGGATTTTGGAGTTGTAGATTATTAAAAGATGATTGTTTGATGCTCAATATGACTATAAACCCGGAAATGGATTTCTGGGTATGCATACTGGTGAAAGGATACCTTTCTGGGCTGAGCCACCGGCTAATAATAAGTTAAGACCTTATCAAGAGGGGGAGCATTTTTCACAAGGCATTGTGTCGTGACCATGGTTATTGAGTAATAGATTGGTTGATAGAATGGACCATCAACATGTGATTTGATGAGATCGATCAGTGGATTCGACCATTGATGTGTGTTTTGATAGTAGGGTTAATACCACCAAAAATCTCAAACTGCTACAAATGTGATAACTATAGCTCAAATTATTTTTTTAATCATGAAAAATCTCAAACCGATACACATGTGACAAATTTACCCCATGTTAGTTTTCGTTAAATTTTACCGTCAAATCGCTGAGTTGAAAGACATGTGGCAAAAGAAGAAAAGTCTCTCTTTTCTGAATAGAAACCGAGCCGTGAAGAGCCGCACAGGAGGTGCCATCGTATGAAGACACGAGGAACATCCGAGAACTGTTCTTCGACGTACGAGAAGCGTTTCGCTTGGGCATCGATTTGTTCGTGAGTTTATTTTATTTTATATATCCAATTGAGAGTTGTTTATTTGTAAACACTGGGTTTGGGTATAATCTAGGTGCGGGAAACACGAGCGTATTGAGCGATTGTAAATCCGATTATTCAATTATAGTGGATTGTTTTTGCCGACTCTCCCAGTTGATGTAGGTACCGACATTCGGACCGAACCACGTTATATCCGGTGTCCTTTATCGTTCCTCGTTATTTTCTCTAGGCTTGTGCATTGACGTATTTGCAAAATCCTGGTTAATTTCCACATTATATTACAACAATTGGTATCAGAGCTTGGATCAGATTTCTGGATTGTGATTGGGGCTTTTGCTTGTCTAGTTATTATCTGAAATTCTGTTGCTGCAATTATGTCTGGGGTGAAAGCTGAAATTGAGAAGTTTAACAAAAGAAACAACTTTGGGTTATGGAGCCTCAAGATGGAGGCATTATTGACAATTCAGGGTTTGGCAGAAGCGTTGGATGGCAAGGCTAAGTTGCCCGAATCAATGAAAGATGCTGATAAAGATGTGTTAATGAAGAAAGCTATGAGTCTAATCCTGTTGAATTTATCGGATGAAGAGCTAATAGAGGTAGGCGAGGAGAAGGATACCGCAGCATTGTGGGCAAAGCTTCAGTCGCTCCATGTAAAGAAGGGTTTGAACAATCGTTTATATATGTTGAAGAGGATGTTCCAGTTCAGATATATTGAAGGTACGTCTATCAGAACCCACCTAGATGAATTTAATAAACTCATGATGGATTTTTTGTGGTAAAAAAGTTAGTTTAGGATAAATTTGTCGTACTTGTACCAGTTTAAGGTTTTTGGTGGTCAAAAAAATGAATTGAGGTAAATTTATCACAAGTGTACCAGTTTAGGGTTTTTGGTGGTCAAAAAATAATTTTGAGTAAATTTATCATATGTGTACTAGTTTAAGATTTTTCGTGATATTAACCCTTGATATTATTAATTTAATTTACATCTTTTGATATGTATACGATTATGTTAATGTATTATTTACAGAAATTGAGATAAATGAGTTTTGATGTTTTGTAAAGTGCATAGTGAAAGCTCAGTCTGCTTAGAAGATATACGCACGACTCGCTGGGCTGTGGTTTGCTCATTCTATTCATCTTAATTGCTTTTTCAGGTCCTTCAGTGAATCGCAAGTAAGACGAGAGCGTTAGAGTTCGCAGGAAGACATTTTGTTAGTGGAGATTTTGGTATGGGTTGTATATAGTATTTTGAGATTTTGAATTAGGTGTTCTTATAATAGTTTTAAGTAGATATCGCAAATATTTCTTTTGATGGTTTATAAAAAGCTTCGGTATGGTAAATATATCTTTTGAGGCTGCATCCTTCAGTAGAAAAAAGGACGGCCGTGTCATTACCCTATTTTCGTGGATTTGGGGTGTGACATCTCTAACAACAAAACTCCATAACTGTAAACATCTGATTTTTACTGAAAACCGGCCTTGCCAACTACCCACTACGGAAGCAGAAGGGGAGAGAAGTAATCATCTCATTTGTCGTATGATCTTCCGTATTGAAATTTCGGGGACAAAACAAAAGGCCGAAACTTTAGTATGAAAGAAAGAAAATGATTGGTCCGAGTTCCTTTTTTTTTTTTTTTTGGGTTCTAATTTCCCTTTGTTTAATTTGGTGAAGCGGCATTGAATGTTCAAGAAAAACACTCACTATGTCCCGCCTACGCGATTCGTGTTGCCTTCAATCTGGTCTCCTCTGCATATCCTCGCTATCCCAAAATCTGAAATCTTGGGGTTCAGTACATCATCCAGTAAGACAGTGCTAGCTCCCAAAATGTCTGTGAATTATCCTCGACGATGAGTCCTGGTGTCAATACATGAGTCCTCGAGCCACCCCAATCCAGAAGTGATCTCATTGTATCATCTGGACCAAAGTCGAATAATTTCCTCATGTCATTGTCCATAATACTAGCTATTGAACCCTTTCACTTCCTTGTCCAGAATATTTCGAGTCTCTTTTAACCGCTATTTCTGTGCCGTTGCTCATCACACCCTGTGGAAATGAACACATCACAAGAGTAAATGTCATGACCTGCCAGATGAAGGCGGTCGCTCAAAAGCTGTCACAAGTAGATTTTAAGATTTACTAGGTAGTTAACTTGTAGGGAGGATGTGTCAGTCACGCTCGTTTCATGTTGTATGGACCTAGAAAACTAAAGAAACAACATGACTTGCGCTGCTCGTAGTTCTTGTCCCTCGTCTTTTTCAGTCGCTTCCTTGGTCTCTGGTGTCGGGAATATAAGAATTGCTTCAAGAGACTCCCCCGTAGATATAATGGATGTAACCAGATCGCAAAACCTTTTGGGACAAAAGGTCCTTTACAATAAAACTGGATGTTTTCTGACATCAATCCACATAAGAGACGGACGAATCAAGTTGGTAGGACTTTACATTTTTAGTATTCAATGACCATTTGGATTCAGTGGAATAGGGAGATTAGTTACCTTATATACAGATCCAAAACTGCCTTGGCAGAGCTCATTAGCAGAGGAAAAACTGCTTGTGGCTGCAGCTACAGTTCCAAATTAAAGAATGGTACATCTGTTTTGGTCTAGTCGAGGTCTTTCAGACCTCGAAGTTTGTCAAAACATGTTGAGATTGTGGCAACGGCAATGAGACAACTGCGCCCTCTTCTATCTCCTATCGCATGGTCGAATAAAATGCTTAAGAAACAAAATGAAAGCAATTTTTAATGCTGCATTTTTTCCCCGGTCAATTTGGGAAACTTTTTGTAGGGGAAAGAACAATACAAATTTTCCCTGACCTTATCCTTGTTCCTCAAGATCAATTCACATAGACTCGATTTGAAGTTGAATGACAATACAGCATTGTCTAATTGTCAAGCACTCTTTGTGCAGCTTCGTTGATCAAGGTTTCCACTATTGAAATCAACCAAACTTAAGCTTAATGTCGTGGCTAGGTTAGCTGCTTGTTACACCAATGGGTTTGGCACCGAAGGAGAGCAGTACTGCATCCCATCAGACAGTGGGACGATCACTGGGTTTTATGGAGGGTCCGGATCATATCTCCATTCAACTGGAGCACGTTCGGAATTATGTTATCTCATCTTATTCTTAGAATATTTCCATAAGCCTAGTTCAAATAAGTAACAATTTATTTATACTTCATATCTGTTAATGACAGGGGGTGATCAATGTTACTGATAGTAACCTGTATACAAGCCTATGGGACAAAACATGGTAATGAATTGTGAATTGAATAAAAGTGAGGGAACGAGTGAAATGATGATCACCGCCAATCTTGAAGAAGAATTACTCGTGTAAAAACCTCCCAATTTACAAGAGAAAGGTGGCAGAAGATTGAAGAAGTGTTAGAATTTCATCTACAAATGCACCCGACTGATCCGTTTCTTAGCTACCATTCACCTGGAGACTGGGGCTCGAAGCTAGGCAGTCATGTGCAGTCAAGCTGGTCTGCCTTGTTTGCCCCACAGTTGCTGCAGTGGTCACACTGCTCCTTTGGATAGTAAGCAAATTCGGTCCACCGCTGCTCTTTATCGTGCCATATGAAGTTGGTAAGTGACCCTAACTTTTGCACCACATATCTAGAGATAAACGATGCATTGACGATGCCATACACCAGACAAACCTCCATCGCGTTATTCACCATTGTTACATACACACACATACTCATTAGCCACCCCGGGAAGACCACCCTGCCTTTTGTCAATTATTGACAGGGCCCACCAATACTGAGTTTGATCCTTGTAAAGGAACAACTGTGGGAACCCTGTTGGTTCAAACCTGTATGAAAAACTGCCCGGTGCTGGATCAAACAGTTCTCCTGTCTCACCCAAGCTTCATGGACGGAAGATAGGTATCTGTGGGATAATCAAAGCTCTGCCAAAGAGTCACTTGGCTCAAATCATGTATCAAAACCATATTGCCTGAATCCAAAAGCTGAGCAGTTGTAGAATTATTTAAAGTCATGGAGGAAACATTGGTTGACCGAATGGGAAAGCTCCCGTTGTTATCATGGATCACTAAGTTTCCATCATGATTAAATGCGAGAAGTCCTGAAGTATTATTGACGGGGTTTTCTCTGTTAGCAACCCAAATGACGGTTTGCTCTGGCAGTCCACAGTACCAAATACCCAGGGAACGCAAGCTCGAATTACCTGGGCTGAAGAAACCAAGAGCAAATTTTCTTCCTTGGGAAATTAAGAACTCACCATCTTTCATGGTATCGTTTGGGCCAAGGGTGTCCAAGGAATCAATCAAATGATACATAAGAGATAAAAACTTTATGTGTAATTGACACTTCTTGAATGTTCATGTTGTACTTACATGGGAATGCAATCTGCTTATGTTTCAGGGGCACAGATAAGACTTTTGTTTAGACAGAACCTTCTAAATGAAGCTGAGGGATTAATTGATGAAAGGAACCACCATTTTGTAACCATCCTCATGGATCGAAAATTCACAATCCGAACTGTACCCCAGTGGAAAATTACCATGAAGCAGCAACTTCGACATCACCGGTCCAAGCTCGACTTTTCTTCTTTCCTCTTTGGGTGCGCCATAATTCATCATATAGTTTACTTGCATTACTTGAATACCAGTACATTTTTAGTCTTTTTTGCCTGCCGATGACCAAGATGATATCATTCATGGAGAGAAACAGATTAATACAGATAGGCAACACCAGAATATGTTTCTTCTAGACTAAGAAAATGGAAGATGTTTCGAAAAGGAGGGGAACGCCATTTAGTCAGCCAATCATCGATATTTTCTTTTCCTTTAGAAAAGACCCACAAAAGTCTTCAAGTTAATAGGATATTGAAACTATTGTTAAGGGAGGTTTAAAGAAAGAGAATGAAATTAATGTGAAGGAAGGTTCAAAGAAAGAGAGACATTCATATGCTCTTCTTTTTGCAGGGTTTGGTTCTATGATATAATGTCATGCGTGTTTAATTTTAAGAGTAAGGAAAGGACAACACACAATGGTGATGAATGTTGTTTTGTTCCATCTTTTGAGAGTAATTTTTCCTTTTGCAAGGGTATTTCTATAAGCAAGCACTGTATAAATGTAAGTTTTTCCCCTCATAACCATCAAATTCCTTCACATTCTATCTTCTCTTCTAACAGCATTGGGGCCATCTTGATAGACTTCCACCACGTAGTTAAGCTTGACTGAGTCGTATGGAATGAAGACACTCTTGTTTCGACTGCTGAAAAAGCATCAGTTCCATACTGATGTCTCAGTCGGCTTCCACATAGCAGTGAAAATGAAGAGTCCATTATCTTCTGTCCGTTGCCTTCTGCATGGTTATATCATATCTTGAGTTTGAGCCCATTGAATAAGCACGGTCCGAAATGCTTCTGAAAACTACTGAAAGCTCTACCTCAAGGAAGGTTCTTGTGACATGGAAAACCGGGGCTTATCATGAATGTCTTTCGTTATCATCCTTGTCGGGATGTCAGCATGCATCAACGTAATAGATCTGCACGAAAATTAGCAGACTATTAATAACTAGCGATAATAGTGATTAACTAGTTAGATGACAAAACTCACTACGCTTCAATAAAAATCAGGTCGACCTACAAAATTGTCCATTAGGAACACGATTAATTCACTTATATTTTTAATGGTGACACTAAGAACTAAACAAGTGAGACAAAAGAGCTGAAATTTATGATTCTAGATGACCCTTTGCCTAGAGTCCGTTTCAGTGTCACTCTTTGCTCTTAATCCATCCACATCCGTGTCTCCTTGAGAACAAGGTCACTGTTTTGAGCTTGTAATGCAGAAACAAGGTAAATAAGGGAAAGGTAAAGGGTCTTTTTTTTTTTTTTTTATCTCGAGATGAAATCGATAACTTCTTACCAATATACAATGAGACAGAATGAGGTAAATCTCACCACAGGAGAACAAACCTCTTTCCAATCAATTCATTCTTATTGATTATACCATTTCACCATAAAGCGAGCCTTATATCTCTCAATTAAGCCATTAGCTTTGCGCTTTAATTTGAGAACACACTTGCTCCCAATGGCTTTATGTCCATGCGAAAGATCAACTAGTTTCCAAACTTGGTTTGATCTCATTGACTCCATCTCTTTTTCCATTGCTTATATCCACTTTTCCTTATCAGGGTAAGTCAGAGTCTCATTTACATTCCTTGGCTCATCCTCTTCTTGTGGAGCGACCATGAAAACTTTACCTTCAATGTCTACAACGTCGACAAAATGACGGATAACGCTTTTGCGACTTGTTCGCTAAATTGAGGATTGTACACTTAGTACATCAAGCTCCATTATACTCCCACTTGGCAACTTATTCGCCGTATTGAAGATCGTACACTTAGTACATCATTCTCCATCCCACTCCCATTCGGATTGAACAACATCTCATTCATGTCAAGCGGTTGCAATTGAGAAGATCGTACACTTAGTACATCATTTTTCATTATGCTCCCACTCGAATCAAATAATGATGGCATCTTCTTCACATCAAGTGGTTGCAATTGAGACTCGTTTGAAATAAATTCCCCACTTCTCACATTGCTCTCACTTGGATGGATGCCCCAATATTATCAGTATCACTATCCAAGATCTTAAATGGAGAATAGTCTTCACTTGTCTTACCCTTTTTTCAGAAAATTTCGTTCACTAAGAATGTGACATCTCGTGATTCATATTCAATTAAGCTTACCACTTTCTTGCTCATCTATAATACATTCCCTTTTGAGTGCTCTCAGTGTCACATGAAGACATTCTTTTATGCCTCTAAGGCCTAATTCCCATACCAGTGGGAGAAATCGTATGTATATGAAGCACATCAAGATATGAGAAAACTCAAATCTTATTTTCAACCTATCCACAACTCATATGGAGTGGTAGTAACTGATTTGGAAGGCACATGGTTAAAAAACTAGACAGCAATCATCAAAGCTTCACCCCAAAAGGTGATAGGCAAATTAGCCTTTGCCATCATAGACCTAACCATTCTCATTGGGGCATGTTTCTTCTCTATGCGACTCCATTCTATTGAGAAATCGCTGGAATAGTCAATTGTCTTTCTATTCCTTTTTCATCACATAAATATCTGAACTAATCAGATATATATTTTTTTGACCTCGATCGGATCGCCTTTTTTTATAATAATTTTTTTTAAAAGCTCAAAAATATAATTTCTCGAAGCAACTTATGCCTCAAATTTATGAGAAATCAAAAAAATATATCCGAATCGAGTGTAATCATTTATAATGTGATGAATCAAATAGTCCATGCCTTGTTCTCACATATGTTGAATCACATGTCTCAATGGATCAACTACAAAAGAAACTCAGCTCTTGTTCCTTTTCCAAATGGTTGCTCATTATCTGTTCCGCTAGGCAATACTCACAAATAGGCAAATCGACATTTTCAATATTGCCCAATAAGCTCTCTTTAGCTTATCTAAATATTTGCCATTGGGCCAATGTGACCCTACCTAGCATGCCACATATTCACATCATCACAAAAGATGTTAATAGTGAATAACTAATATTCACATTATTGTACCCAACAATCGGTACAATGAAACCATATAGAACCATAATAACTTGTTCCCAACGACAAGTCATGACCACCGTTATGAAAGTTCAAACTGAAATCAAGTTTAACCAAAACTAACATGGAAACTGTATTCCATTGAGTTTTTGGAGCATATAACACAATATGTAGAAATAGAGTGCGATCATTGCGCATTTTTAATTGGCAAGTGTCAATCTCTTTAACTTCCACGCAGGAATTATTTTCCACATTTATCCACTTTGCTCTATGTCGAAGTCGTTGAAATTCCACCAAGGTATTTCTATCTTTCGTTACATGGTATGTGGCTCATAAGTCTATAATCCACAAATGATAAGATTCAGTTACAAAAACTGAACTAGAGACTTAAGTAACACTCTCAAGTGCACAAAGCCCTTTTATTATTATTATTTTTTGTTCACCAGCAAAGTGACCATCATTGCCACATTAAAAAACATTTCACTCTTGAGATGTTTTTCTTGAAAGGACATTTTCCTTTCTCATAGCTGTTAAACTTTGATTTTTATTCTAAAGGATCTGTTCCTTCATCCTTTCCACTTCTTGAACCCACCTTAATGCTTATGCCTGGAGCACAAAGTTTCATTTGATCTAGAAACTGCACTCTAGTTCAAGACAGCGCATAGCGTCCTCAAAAAGTCTTTACTCTTTACTCTCCTTTTTTTTTGTGGATCAAGTGAATTTTCATATGCACACAGCTATGAAGTAAGGAACAAATTACTGCTTGCACTTGCTACTCATCAGTCAAAAAGTGGCCCACATTATACAGTTCACTTATCATATGTGACATATGCCACAAAGGTCGTCTCATATTCTGCCCATGTGGCATTATATAAGTGTCAAAATTTATAGTGATCTGTTTCAACTTAGTGACCAATGTCTAACCAAACTTAGTGTTTAATGCCTCCCACTTGACTTTGGCATTTTCATAAATGCCTGAACGCATGCATAAAATCATTTTTCATGCTATTCAGCAATATGTGCGAGCAATTGAGTTCATCCTTTGTCCATGCAGCAAATGTCAGTTGTGCAGTAATTTCATCTTCAGGTTCTTCCATAACTAAGTTAAGAGCTTCAAATGTTTCTTGCTCTTAATAGCACAAACTGGATTTCCATATTCCAGTTTACAGAATTTTTGCTATCCAATTTCTCCTTTGTTTCGCTAAGCGCGTAACCGTTGTATCTGAACACAAAATTCTATAGACATGCATTCACGAACCATTGATGCCTAACATTTATGAATCTATTTTACACTAACTAATTATATTAATGACTAATTTCACATAAGGCCTCAGATTCAAAAGTTCACTATGTTCCCAATCATCGTCCAAGAATCCTCACTTGAAATTACCATTAACATAATTATTTATGTAAAATCGAGTTCACTGAAGTTACTAAAACTTTCTAGAACTCCCCACTCGAATAAAGATCATAAATCGAACAATGATCTCTATATTTTAATTACTAACATGGCATAACATGATTTGAACTACACTTACACATCAAATCATGAGATTGCAGTATATATGCCACGATCAATTCTTGAAAAACGCCCCAAAATACGTATATCATGGGCTTCAAACGTATTTTTAGAATTTTAAAATCATCAAACATGTCCAAATAATATATCAAATCGAAGAAAATTTCGATACGAACGCAACGGTACCTCGCACGCCCTAATCGGAGCTCATATGCATCCACACGAGCCGGTCAAAGTTTCAGCTTTGACTAGTCAACATTCGGTCAACGGGGTCAAAATGCAATTTCTCAAATTTTGAGGACCGAATTGCAATTTCCAAAAATTAGGGACTAAACTGTAATTTCCAAAAATTTCAGGGACTAAATTGTAATTTCTAAAAAGTTCAAGGACTCAATTGCAATTATCGAAAAGTTCGGGGACCAAATTGTAATTTTCAGAAAGTTTGAGGATCAAATTACAATTTTCCAAAAGTTCGGGGACTTAAATGCAATTTTCGAAAAATAATTTGACTGGTCAACGGTCAACTCAAAAAAGTCAACGGTCAACAGTAGACCTGGTCAAAGGGTCGGGTCAATGGTCGGACATGAACCGGGTCGGATCTCGGACCGGTCGGGTCAAACTGGGTGGATGACGTCGAGCATGACGTCAGCAGTTCATGAACGGCTCCCAGGCACGCGCACAGCATGTAGGCGCATAAGGCCCACGCGCACCGTGCCTCACCGGCTCTTGCTGGAGCGTGCCGCCTTCTCCGGCGGCCGTTTTCGGCGGTCGACCCCTCATAGTTCTCGTCTCATCGATACGATTCTGATGGTGTCTTCACATCCCATTTTCGTTGAACAAAATTTCACGAAAATGCCTCGAAACGCCGCTACGTCGGGAACTCATTTCGTGGGGCGCGTGGCGCGCGTGTGGCCACTCCCTGCATCGCCTCGCGACGGGCGACCACTCAAATTCTCGACTCGCCGAGCCCGTTCCGACCATGTGTTCAAAACACATTTTTATTGCACAAAATTTGACGAACATGTCATGAACAGTAACCTCGAAAACTCGATTTTTCGCGTTCGAAATCCGTATAAATCACAAACGATCAGGAAACAAGAACGACTACGCTTTGATACCACTGTTGGGCATTGCATACAAAAATTGCTAATCAAGATCTATATACGAAGCGGAATTAAATATATCTACATACCCATAAACACGAAGCGCGGATTGCAGCCATACGTTGATCAATCCGTCGTATATGTCCGATTGTATTGGATCTTCAAGCCCTAAGATCAAACTTGAATCACTGATCGGTGAGGTATATCACGTAAAACGAACATACCTCGAATCCACAGATTAAGAGCCCGTTCGCAGGTGAGACACGATCCGGATCCGACGATTGATCGTCGTCGAGAGAGAATTCTTCCATGGAGTTTTTGGGAGAGTTTTTCTGGAGGTTACTAGAACGACGTACGTTCTGTCTGATGGCTGAAGAGCCCAATTCCTCTCTCTCTTTCTCTTAGAATAGGAAAGAAAATAAATTGATTCCAATCAATATTGGAATTATGGCAACTAGCCAATTTAACCCTTAATGGGCGTTAATTTCCATTAAAATTCATGCCTGCTCCATTTGCCGTCCCAGAAGCCTGCCAAGAGCCGTTGTTTGTCCAATCCCTCTAGCCCTGCTGATCGTTCCCAGCCCTCGTTGGATCGAGCCGTTACAAAATGTGTTAAATTATGTCTCGAGTTTGAGCCCATTGAACAAGACCGGTCCAAAATTAAAGCAAGCGAGTATGGCCGGACAAATAAAAATCCAACCGGTAACTTACTTGGTTGGAGGAAAAACGTATTTAAGACAACATATACCTAGAACAAGTTATTACTGCAAAAATCCACTCAAGAAGATGAAAGAAAGGGCAAATTTGGGACACACAAGAAAAAGGAGCACCGTCCTTAAACCTTCAGAAAAAGAAGGAAAGGGGGAGGCTTTCTTTAGCCAGTCTGTTAGTGTTGTCATCAGCCCAAACAAAAGCGGGAGATATTTGTGGCAATCCAGAGCAACATGTCATTTATTGATGCTGTAAGCTCCTGCTGTAACCAGGCTTCTCGCTTTCCTTGTTTTTCAGTTACAATAACTGGCCTCTTTCACTAGATAGATAGCACTAGCAGAAATCATTCATCTATCCTATGCAGAAGCACACGCTTAGCAGTCGCACAACTCGAATAGTCAAGGGAAAAATTTATCAGGAAAAAAGATTGCTGGACTAAGGGGAACTCAATCTTAAGCCATAGTAACAATACGAGCTTGCACGTTGAGATTGATGATTCTGTCACAGCTTTTCCCTGTATTTGTGCCTTCCAGATTGCAATATCATGGTTGTGAGCTATTCAGTGAAACATCAAATTCATAGACTACGAGCTACAAAACGACAAAAACCCTCTTAGGAACCGTTCCTTTAAATCATAGATTGCATTTGATTCCAACTTACAAAGGACGAACCAATTTCAATTCCAGGTTATGAGATAAAGAATGAGCCCAACTGATAAAATCAAGGCAAATTTTAACGGAAGTCTATTGTATCTAGTCTATAGATAAACTTTTCCATAAGCACAAGAACAAGAAGCTAGCTCATATAATGCACGATCAGCCATTAGGTGTCATCTTTCTACTGATACAGAAAGTATCTCATTTCCTAACTTCAGTAGATTATGCAGTTCATTTGTGATGGCATAGGACTAGCGAGCTTCAACTACAGTAGTTGTTATTCCATTAACAGAACATGTTCCTTGACATGTCGCCTGGATATCTCCATTGTAGCCACTCTCATCGATGAATGCTGGCTGTTTTGGGCATGGGAGTACCACATCGGCATTCCCCAACATGAAAACCACTGTGGACATAGTTGGTCTGTCCGCCGCATATCTTTGCACGCACAGAAGACCGATTTGAATGCACCTCGATACCATCTCCTCGGAATATGTCTTGTCCATTGATGTGTCCACAATGTCCATGCACCTTCCTTCTTTCCACAGCTCCCATACCTGGAAGAACACATACCAAACGCCTTGGATTGCGATGATGTGAATGTAGAGGCTGCTCAAATTGTGTATTACGATGAATTATGCAAGAATTTCATACTTACATGGCCAATTAAATTGCCAAATGGGTTCATATGATAACACCCACTATTTCGTCGGCCTGTAATGATCTCTAACAGCAAAACTCCATAACTGTACACATCCGATTTGATCGAAAAGCGGCCTTGCATAGCATACTCTGGTGCCATGTACCCACTACAAAAGCCAAAAAACAGAGAGCAGTAATCAACATCTCATTCACCGTAAACTTCCTTATGAATTTTCAGAAACATAACTGGAGGTTGAAACTTCAGTATGAAAGAAAATGGTTGGCCCAAGTTCTTTTTCTTTGTTCTAATTTTCTCACTGTGTTAATCGGGTGAAACAGAATTTAATTCTCAAGAAAATCACTTACTATGTCCCAACCACGCGCTTAGTGTTTCCTTCAATTTGGTCCCCTCCACATATCCTAGCCATCCCAAAATCTGAAATCTTGGGGTTCAGTGCAACATCCATTAAGACATTGCTAGCTTTCAAATCCCTGTGGATTATCCTCAACGTCGAATCCTGGTGTAAATACATGAGTCCTCGAGCTACCCCATATGCGATTTCGAACCTTTTTCTCCAATCCAGAATTGAACTCTTTGTTTCATCTGGACCAAATTCGGAGATAATCTTAGAGTTAATACCATACTGTAGACCTGAAATTCTGACCACTGAAAGACAGGACCTACCAAAAAGTAATGAATCCAAGCTTTTATTGGGTAAATACTCATAAATTAACAGTCTTTCGTCTTCTTGGATGCAGCAACCTAAGATTTTCACCAGATTCCGGTGTTGGAGTTTGGCAATCAATCTGACTTCATTCTTGAACTCTTCATTTCCTTGTCCAGAATATTTCGAGAGTCTTTTAACTGCTATTTCTGTTCCATTATTCATCACAGCCTGTGAAAACAAAAACAAAAACATCACAAGAATAAATATTTAGACCTGTCAGATGAAGCTGGTCCCTGGAAAGCTGTTATGAGTAGATTTTAAGACTTATTAGATAGTTAAACTTGCCAAGAGGAAGTGTCGTTTAGTAACGACGTTCACACTCATTACAAGTTGTATGACCCAGAAAAATAAAGAAGCAACATAGACTTGTGCTGTTCTCTACTATTCTTCCTCTTCTTTTGTATGTCACTTCCTGGATTTGTGATGACTGGAAGATCAGAACCACTACACAGACACCTCCATAGATATAGCATAAGTAACCAGATTGCAATACCTTTCGACAATTTCAAACTAGAAAATGGTCCTTCACAATAAAACTGGCTTGTTTCTGACAATTTTATTCGAGGAGATCAATCCCCAAGAGCAACGGACAAATGAAGTTGATAGACTACCATTTGGATTCAGTCTAATAGGGAGAATAATTACCTTATATACGGTTCCAAAACCACCTTGGCCAAGCTCATTGGCAGAGGAAAAATTGCTTGTGGCTGCAGCTACAGTTCCAAAATCAAAGACTGGTATATCTGTTTTTCGCCTAGCTTCGCTGTCGAGTTCTTTCAGACCTGGAAGTTCCTCGAAATGTGTTGAGCTTGTGGCTACTCTAAACAGATTATTATGCCCTCTTCTATCAGCTGTCACACAGTTCAATAAAAAGCTCAAGAAATAAAATCAAAGCACTTCTGTAATGCTTAAAATCCAGGCTAGATTAGCTCCAGTTTAAATTTAATTGACTTCTTGTCCCTAAAAATCGAAACAATAACCTACATGTCAAACAGGCTAAGTAATTTATATGGCAGAAAAAGCTTCTATCAAGGCAAGATTACCATACCTCTTTTCCTCTTCAGCAGAAGGCAGTACATAAGGGAGCCTAAGAGCAGCAACACTACTGCAGATACGGATATCGTTGCCACCATTGCCTTCTTGACAAGAATACTTCTTTTCCTATACCGAGCTGTAAAAGAAGGCACAAGGACATGGAACAAGCAAATGTTATGGAAATTAAGCAACAAGGGGAGTTTATTATATGAACTATCAGAAGAAAACTATTTCGTCAAGAAGAGAGATCAGGAGAAACTGGACAATAATTACAACCTCACAATTGCAGCAAAGTATCTGAAGTAGATATTAGCAATGAGTACCTAAGTCAGTTGCATCGACCCGCACATAAAAGTCTTGACCCAAGTCTGAAAATGCCCTTGTATCCATCAAATCACCATACCATTTGAGACATCCATGCTCCCCCATACTTTCATTTGCACTCGAATAAGCTGTGCAATTGCAATCCCTTAAGCATTCCTGCTCACACTCCTTCAAGCTCAGGCTCATGTCAACATGTGCTGTTGAAGTGTCTGGCAACTTCACCCGTTTTACCTCCACGAAACCTTCCCCACTTCGACACATTGAAGCACCTTGCCTCCTCTTGCACCCGCCTGATCCATCCCATGGGTACCCATTTCCTGGAGACTTGGGCTCAAAGCCGGGCAGGCATGCGCAGTCAAGTTGGTCTGCGCTGTTTCCACCACAGTTGCCATTAGGTCCACAGTTGCCGTAGTGGTCACACTGCTCCTTTGGATAGTAAGCAAATTCTGTCCACCGCTGCTCTTCATCGTGCCATATGAAGTGATTAACTGACCCAGACTCATGCACCACTGTTCTAACGATAACCGATGCATTGGCAACGCCATACATCAGAGAAACCTCCATCGCGTTATCCACAATTGTGATGTTGCTAAAAATAAGATAATAAGCCACCTTGGGAACACCACCTCGCGGTCTCTCAATTATTGGTCCGCCCCGCCAATACGGAGCTCGATCCTTGTAAAGAAACACCTGTGGGTACCCTGTTGGTTCAAACCTGAATGAACAACTGCCCCTTGCTGGATCATCTTCGGACTTCCAAGATGTCAGGAACCAGTTCAAACCAGTTCTCCGGTCCAATCCAAGTTTCATGGACGGAAGAAAGGTATCTGTGGGATAATCAAAGCTCTGCCAAAAAACCACTTTGCACAAAACATGATTCAAAACCAGATTACCTGAATCCAACAGCTGGGCAGTAGTAGAATCCTTGGAAGCCGTCGAGGAAACATTGGTTGACCAAATGGGAAAGCCCCCACTGTTTTCGTGGATCACTAAGTTCCCACCATGATCAAGTGCAACAACTCCTGAAGTATCTTTCGCCGGATTCCCCCCGTTAGCAACCCAAACGACGGTTTGCTCTGGTAGTCCATAGAACCAAATTCCGACGTAACGCAAGCTCGAATTACCCGGGCTGAAGAAACCAAGAGCAAATTTCCTTCCTCGGGAGATTAAGACATCACCGTCTCTCAGGGTATCGTTTGGGGCGAGGGTGTCCAAAGAATCAATCAAATGAAGAAGAAGAAATAAAAACGGGATGTGTAATGACACTGTTCGTGTGTTCATGTTGCTCTTAGATGGGGTTGCAGCGCGCTTACGTTTCGGGCAACAAAGCGGAGACACGGCTTTTGCTTCATAACCATTAAACCAGAAACTTCGGAACTGGCAATTCACTATTAAAACTATACCCCCAGCAGAGAAGATTCGAAAGTCATTCATAAGCCCAAACTTAAACTACCAACGAAAACAAATAAACGGAGTCCACGAGCCTTCCTATCGATGAGCGGCACAAATCACATCCAACATGATTGAGATGCATCACTCACGGAGAAACACAAAATCACACCGATAAGGTGCGAGTCTGTATTTCCCTGACTTAGAAGTCAATGGAAGTATTTACTAGGCCAGTCCCACATCCTTTTCCCTTTTCAAAAAACCCCGAAGAGTGCAGGTCAACAGGCTATCGTTGCTTTCTGGTACTAGCACAAGGGGAACCGCCGTGCACCGCGTTGGTTTCAATATGGACGTACCCATATGCAGCATCACTAACATGAACGGAAAGATGAGCACAACTTCGAAAATATTACCCAAAAGATCATAAACCTCTTCCACTTTTATTAATTGAGCCAGAAATAGTGACATAGATGCCAACCGCCCTATGTGGCAAGGCCTGCATTAGCCTAGATAATCTTTAACAACATTTTGATATTTATCTATTTATTTATTTTCTTCTATTTTCCTTCTTTAAGGTTTTCACTTTTTCCATTCTTTTTGCTCTTTTCCTTTTTTCCTCCGCTAACTTCAGGCAAGGGCCACCCTCGCCAGCCTCGGGCGAGGGCAGCCCCTTGCCAGAACAAGCAAGGGCAGCCCTTGCCAGAGGCTGGTGAGGGCAGCCCTTGCCAGAGGCTGGTGAGGACAGCCCTTGCCTAAGGCCGACGAGCTCTACCAACTATCAACAACAATGGCTAGCAAAGTAGGGGTGAGCGGTTCCCGGTCCGGTCCGGTTCCCTTCAAGAACCGGGAACTGGACCAATAGTTTTGGTTCCCATTTTTTGGGACCGCGGACCGAACCGACCACTCCTAGAATCGGGAACCGGACCGGACTGTCGGTCCGGTCCGATTCCAAGAAATCAATAACACAATCAAATAGTTATCAATTGTTCGTCTTCATCAAGGTGATGCTGCACAAAGAGGGAAAAATGCTTCATCTATGTTTGATCAGTCAAATGATAAATACAAACAAATTATTGCAGCATATTATTATTAACTGGATAAGAACTTAACCGAAAAATGAATACGAAGCAGCAGTATTATTCCACAAGCGACATCTTGAATGAACCAACCCTGGAGTCCTGGGTCTCAATAAGTGCTTCTGGCACAAGATTTGGAGAGTATTCATCAGGAACAAAATTGTTGAGAATCCTCAGAATCAATGGCACACTCGCAGGGCAAAACTTCAAAAAGCAAACAAGATGTTGATAATAGTTCCTCTTCAGAAAGCTTCCCTTCCTTTTTCACCCACCCTGGAGAAGGAATTAATCTCTCTAGGTTGAAACGGCTTCTCCTCCTAGATTTCTCCTCAGCTACCAATCCTGGGATATAAGAGACCTCAATTTACGCAAAACCTACAAGTAAAACGTGAGGTATATATATATTTTTTCTTTTTTAAAGGACCGGGCGATCCGGGTATCCGGTTCCGGAACCGGACCGCCCGATCACCGGTTCCAATTTTAGGAACCGGGAACCGGACCGGATCCCCTAAAACTGGGAACCGGACCATCGAACCCGGTCCGGTCCGGGGGGGTCCTGGTCCAGGTAGTCTTTTTTGCTCACCCCTATAGCGAAGGGACAAAGGGAAAAAAACAAGAAAAGGAAAAAATAAAAAAGTAAAGAAGGAAAATAGCAGAAAAAAAAAGAATATTTAAATAATTTGAAAGAATATTTAAAAATTATTAAAAATTGTCCATGTCAATATCGATCGTGCAACGTAGGACAGCCTGTGTTGAAGTTAGTGATTTCTAGCTAAAATTGACCGAATATACTCAATTGAAAAATTTTAAAAATTTAGATTAAATTGACATACGTGCAATAAATTTTTGAATTTTTTAGTAATTTTCCCGCACAACTTCAACAAGTAAATGAAAAAGCTGTAAACCACCATAGACTAACCTACCATCTTTGGGACCATCACTCCATCAATTATGAGAGCGGACCCACAAACCTCTTTGGGAAAATTAATTTGTGACTTATGGCTTCTTAAGACATATATGCAAGAACAACTAACCTATCACTTTTTGGAATATAACTCATTAATTACAATAGAAATATCATATGACAATGCTTTTTATATTTATGCTTATTCCGCATCTATAAATAGAAAGGGGCAAAAGGACACTAGAAGTGTCAAAGTTTGTGTGCGACGACCACTTTAGTGCCAAAATTTTTTGCCAGCTCACTTAAGTATCAAATTATATAAAAACGATCACTGAAATGCTAAAAGTGAGTACTCCAAACTGGTATACCTGTGACAAATTTATCCTAAGCTATTTTTTTATTTTGAAAAATCCCAAACCGGTACTGGTACAGCTGTGACAAATTTACCCCAAACTGATACAATTGTGACAAATTTACCTTCGTTAGTTTTCGTTAAATTTTACCTTCAATCGTTGAGTTTAATGACACATGACAATTGTCAAGTGTACACGTTACCATATATTTGCTACAAGTGTATCAATTTGAATTTTTTTTGTGGTGTTAACTCAATTTAACGAAAATTAACAGATGGTGAATTTGTCATATATGTATCAGTTTGGGATTTTTTATGGTAAAAAAATAGTTTGAGGTAAATTTATCGCATTTGTACCAGTTTAGAATTTTTGGTAGTAAAAAAAAAGTTTCGAATAAATTTGTCACAAGTATACCAATTTGAGATTTTTTATGGTTAAAAAAATAGTTTGTGGTAAATTTGTCATACATGTACTAGTTTTGGGTTCTTCATGGTATTAACCCCTTTTATTATTATTATTTTTATATTATAGCTTATTCGTCTACTTTATTTATTTTTAACATATTTATAATTTTTAGCTTTTTTATTGCTGACTGGTTCCTCTGGTGAGCCACAAGGGCTTAAGCTCTTAATAAAAAAACTGCCACTCAGGTTTTTTGGCCAAACTGAAGAGAGTTGGCACTCAAATAATTATTTTGCAATAAAATTGGTATTAAAGTGAGCGCACTACACAAATTTTGACACTAATAATATATGTTTCTCCATCCTTAATATTAAAGTTCTCATCAATACATAGTTTTTGTTTGTCTATTACATTTTATTATATGACTGACTAGACACTATTTTACGGTTTCTATTTTGCATCATGGTCACTAAATAAACATTTTATTTCTCACTAAAACATATATCTGACCCAATCAGTATTACTTAAATGCTTCTATATTTAACCAAATCATGAAATATTTATTTTTTTATAATTTTTTTAAAAATAATATTGCTAAAACACTTTCATGCAATTGATTTTTTAATTTTTTTTAAGTAATAAATTTTATTATTAAATAAAAGTGTCCACTTTTTTAAAAAAATTAATTTATTATTATTATTTATTGTTCATTTAAAAAAAATACATTTGATTTTATTTTGATTTATCTGTCGTCGCCGGGGGGGGGGGGGGGGGGGGCGATGGCTGGCGAAAGTCAGCATGTTGTAACGGTGGCCGGTAACATTCCATTTTTATTTTTATTTCTCTTTATTTTACTTATAGAAAATTAAAATTAAAAAATATAAACTAATATACTTCAATTAAGGCCCATTGACAAGTGGGTGCTTGGGAAGCTACAGGTCAAGGGCCGAAAATGGATCAGGTTAAGGCTCGTATTTGAATAGGTTTTATAAGTACAAACCCATATTCAATCCATTTTTTAAAAATTTGTTGAACTCATATATGACCCAAGTGAATAAAAATGGGTTAAAAAAAGGATCAATGACCCACATTGACACCTCTAATTAGCCGCTAAGAAATCCATAATGAATTTATATATTTACAATGCATCAATTGCTTAAGTGTTTCCAACAACCAATTACGCCCCAAAGCAAAGGTCCACAAGTGCTATTTCACAATCTCCCACAAAGAAATCACTCAGAATGCTCACGGAAGAAAAATCTAACATTCCATTTATTTCTTCTAGTGTGCATAATAACCGGGTATAGCTCCATCTCTTTTATTGATAATATTTGTATCTAAAGTAGGAAACCCAGTGAAACTAGAAAACCTACTTGTATTGGGTTTGCCTCACGAGATCAAACTCGAGATATATTTTCAAGGAAATCGTTGTGAAGAAAGGTTCAAAGAGATGAGCAACGAAACGACCACATACAAAGGTAATTGGATTTACTACATGAATTGTTTAATTGTAAGTTTTTTCCCCTTTTCACTTACATATTCCCTCTGTTGCATTTTGTTAGAAAATATGTAAGCGATTAAACATAAAATTCATACGAAAATTCAATCGACGACGGATCTTCGATCTTCATGATTTTCACTTATAATAAAGGATAAAGACGTACCTTTAGCCATTGCGATTCTTCGTGAACGATTGATGTAGAAGACGGAGAAAATGAAGAATTGATTTCTCTCCCTTAACCCTCTGTTTTTTCACGTTGTTTCTGATGGAGAGAGACAACTTATGTTACGTAAAATAACGTCTATTCATTAGGTTGGAGAGAGGACCAAACTTTCTTTTAAAAAGAAACGTTATCCAAGAGGTGCCTCCCATCAAAGCACTTGATTTGCACCCTTTCAATTATATCATTTCGTAACCAATATAAACTAATTAATAACATGAAATAACTATTAAACCATTATTAATAAATCATATCGGCCATATTTATATTTACATTCTCCCACTTGGCCAATATGAATTTCCTTTCATTGTTTAATAATACCGTAATGTGCATAATAAGATCATGTTATAAATTTTCTTTAATTGTCTATCACATAATAATCTCAATAAAGCAAAGAAGACTAATGTGAGTCATAGCGGTTGTGTGTCATTAAGCGACACAGTCCCTTCTATGTATTACGATTATAGCTCTCTACTCATCATGATTTATAAATAAGAAATATATCAATGGTCCAACTATAATGTCTCTGTTAGAGACTATCCTGTCAAGCATTCATCTACTTTCATCATGTATACTAAGTAGAAAACATGGTAAATAAAAAACATACATAAATGAGCTCAGAGTGTCAAATACATAAACTAAATAAACTCATAATACAATATCATTAGTGACGTCCAATAATGCCCATCCTTTCAACATGTTCCTTAAATGTTTTGGGCGGCAGTCCTTTTATCAATGGATCTGCAATTATAAGATTAGTGCTAATATGTTCAATTGACACTCTCTATTTTTGAACTTCTTCTTTGACAGATAAGTACTTGATTTTCATATACTTTGCACCTTTAGAATACTTGTCATTCTTAGAGAAGAAAACAGTTGCAGAATTATCACAGTAAATTTTCAGCGACTTGGCAATACTGTCGACAATTATAAGTCCTGAAATAAAGTTCCGCAGCCATAATCCATGAATAGTGGTCTCAAAGCATACCATGAACTCAGCTTCCATAGTAGATGCAGCAAGCGCATCCGGCTAAGTCTGAATCTGAATATCCAATCATTTCAAGATGATTTGATCTTTAATAAGTAAGTATGTGATCCTTTGTTCCTTGCAAGTATCTGAGAACTTTCTTTGCAGCTTTCTAATGATCCACTCTTGGATTACTTGATACATGCCCAGCATTCCGATGGCAAAACCGATGTCTGGTCTGGTGCAAGTCTGAGCACACATTAAGCTTCCAACAACAGATGCATAAGGAATACTTTTCATTTGCTCTCATTCCAGTTCACTTTTCGGACAATGCATTAGGCTAAATCCTTCTGAATTGGAACTATTCCTGCTGAACATTTGTCCATATTGAATCTCTCTATAATTTGATTAATATAAGCTTTTTGAGACAACCCTAACAATCCTTGTTATCTATCACGGAATATTTCTATTCCTATTATATGTTGCCTCACCAATATCTTTCATTTCAAAATTCTTATAGAGAAATTTCTTAGTTTCATGTAATAAACCAAGATCATTTGCAGCACGCAGAATGTCCTCAACATACAGAACTAGAAAAATAAACTTGCTCCCACTAACCTTCATATATATACACCGATCAACGGTGTTTTCCTTAAATCCAAAAGATGTTATGGTATCATTGAACTTGAGATACCATTGTCGGGAAGCTTGTTTAAGCCCATATATTGACTTCTTTAATTTACATACCATGTGTTCCTTTCATTTAATTAAAAAGCCTTCAGGTTGGTCCATATAAACCTCTTTCTCCAAATTTCCATTAAGAAAGACAGTTTTCATATCCATTTGATGTAACTCTAAATCGTAATGAGCCACCAAAGCCAAAATTATTGTTGGAGGGTCCTTGGTGCCTTTTTAAAATTTTTGTCCTTGGGTCCGGAAGAGGACTTGATCTTTTTCTCTATGGTACATTGAGAGGTTTGCTAGTGAAAATGGATCAAAAACCCATTTATTAATCTGGATATATTTAAATGGTTCATAAATAGATCGCTTCAATTTTTTTTTTTGTCTAACGGTTCATATTTCAAAAGCATGATATAATGGATTTTAAAACGAGAACGCTAAAATAAATGGGTCTTAAATGGGCGTGTTCTCAACTCATTTAAAACCCACCAACCAAAAAAAAAATTAAAAAACAGGCCGGACCATGCGCCCCACCCCTCTCTCTCTCTCTCTCTCTCTCTCTCTCTCTCTCTCTCTCTCTCTCTCTCTCTCTCATGTGTCAGAGGAGAGAGGGTGACTGTGGGGTGCATTGGGGCTGCCCCACCCAATATCGTCTCGTCTTCCTCCATGGGACGACCTGGAAAACAGAGGGCTCTCACTTTCAGACTCTCTCCTCTCTCTCTCTCTCTCTCTCTCCCCTTCGTGGCTCGCAGATCTGATTTTCCGCCGCCCCATCTCCGGTGGCCGAGATCGTCAGCCCGGACAAGGTGAATGACTTTCTCCATCTTGGTGACCCACGGATCTGATTTGGCATTGAGCTTCTGCTTGGCTTGGACATGTCGCCCTCGATCCTAGAGACACGGGCGGCCATGGCCACAGACATGATCCTACGAGCCAGATCGAGCTGGTTGTCCGTGGGCATCAAGGCGAATATGTCCTCCGAATATGTCCTCCGTGAGGTCAAAGTCGAAACCACCATTGCCGACGCCCTCTGCGACAATACGCAATTCCAATTCCACACCGATCTGAAACGATGGTCGGCTGGCGAACAGTTGCTATCCCCTGTATGTGCCGATACCCAAAAAGAAAAAAAAAAGGTGGGGGACAGAACAGATTATTTAAAAAAAATTGGATAAAAATCAATTTTTTAAAAAAATTAAAAACTATAAAGAAAATCAACTAATAAAAATTATAAAAACTATACACAATTATATTAAATGAGCCAAGTCGAGTATGAATCAAGAATTTTGCACTACTCATAAATGGGTCATAAACGGTTTAATGAGTCAATTTGGGTCTCATTATTTATGACCCGACTCGACCCATTCGTTGGACAGATCTAGTGATCGGTACTGTGGGTATTATTGTAATTTAGATACGGGACATACTCGAGTGTGTGAGGATCGTAACCGTACAATTATCTGATTGATAACTGGGTTATTTGCTTATCCCTTCTCATTGATGTAATTTCCCACTTTAGAAGTGAACCACGTAAAACTTTTCTCATAAGCACAAGAACAAGAAGCTAGATCATATGCGACACGATCAGCCTTTAGGTGTCATCTTTCTACCAATACAGGAAGTATCTCATTTCTCAACTTCAGCAGATTACGCAGTTCATTTGTGATGGCATGGGACTAGCGAGCTTCAACTACAGTAGTCGTTATTCCGTTAACAAAACATGTTCCCTTGGCACGTCGCCTGGATATCTCCATTGTAGCCACTCTCGTCGACGAACGCGGGCTATTTCGGGGATGGAAGTACCACATCGGCATTCCCCCAACATGAAAAACCACTGTGGACATAGTTGGTCTGTCCGACGCATATGTGCAGAAGACCGATTTGAATGTACCTCGAAGATGGTCTTTACCTAGTACTAAGGGTGTGTTGGGAAAAACGGGCAGCACTTCGGCACAAATATAGCCAATCCAGGATCAAACACTAACCCCCGACACTACTCCAATACAATCCAGCAAAAATAACCTCGCAGCAACGAATATAATAGCGGAACGATAAAGAAATATAACACCAAGATTTACGTGGAAAATCCAAATCGGGAAAAACCACGGACGACCCAAAAAAAAACTCCACTAATTACCAAGAATAGCAGAATACACCAAGTATTTCTCTCTAGTCACACACTATAGCTCAACAACAATATTCCAGGAGCAATTCCTCACCACAAAGGTGGAATAACACAAAAGAGGGCAAGATAACCCTAATCGCAATTGGAGAGCCGGAGACAAATCTTAACGAACAAAATCAATCACCTCGTAGAGCTTGATCTCACGAACAATATACTGAAATTTGAGCCAAATCCGTCAACGTTTGGCCTTCGAATCGGGACCACAAGCCGTAGCCCCTTTTTCTTCTTTCCTTCGTGCAAGCTCCCGGTTATGCGTATTTTCTTTCTCTCGGTCACTCTGACACCCTAGGGTACACGCACGAAAACACGCTAAATAAAATAACAGCTCACTTTGACTTTTCTTCTCTAATTTTTTTTTTGTCTTTTTCTATTTCTTTTGTTTTAAAACAAATAAAATAAAATAACAAAACTGGCTGGGCCCCACAAAGAGGTGGACCCAGCCAACAAATCTCCCCCTCCGCCTCATGTGGGGAGCTTCATCATGGTCGCTTTGCTTCTGCAAGAATCAAGTTTCACCATGGGCAAGGCTTTGGTCATCATGTCGGATCCGTTGTCATCGGTACGGACTTTCTCAAGAAGAAATGACTTCTCTTCTAACTTCTCTCGAACCCAATGATACTTCACATCGATATGCTTCGATCTTGAATGCAAAACTGGATTCTTACTGAGATAAATAGCACTCATGCTATCACAATATAGAATGAACTTTTCTTGCTTCAAACCTAACTCTTGTAAGAATGTCTGCATCCACAAGAATTCCTTGCCTCCTTCGGTAATAGCTATATACTCCGCTTCAGTCGTAGACAAAGCAATACATTTTTATAATCTCGACTGCCATGAAACTGCTCCCCCTGCAAATGTCATCATATAACCCGAAGTAGACTTTCGGGAATCACCATCTCCAGCATAATCAGAATCTGAGTATCCACTCAATTCAGGCTTTACACTTCCATAACAAAAGCAAAATTTGGAAGTGCCTCTAAGATACTTCAAAATCCATTTCATAGCATTCCAATGCTCTTTACCTGGATTTGAGAGAAATCTACTCACAACACCAACTGCATGAGCAATATCTGGTCTTGTGCAAACCATGGCATACATCAAACTACCCACAGCAGATGCATAAGGAACTTTCATCATCTCTTCCTTCTCTTTCTCACTCATAGGACATTCATTACTACTCAATTTAAAGTGACCAGCAAGTGGAGTACTTACCGGTTTAGATGTGCTCATGTTGAATCTTTCAAGCACCTTTTCAATATACTTCTCCTGAGATAGCCATAGTTTTCCATTCTTCCTATCACGAGTGATTCTCATGCCAAGGATTTGCTTAGCTGACCCTAGATCCTTCATTGCAAAAGCCTTACTCAACTCATTTTTCAAACTCTTGATTTTGTTAGCATCATGCCCAACTATCAACATATCATCCACATAAAGCAAGAAGATAATAAAATCATCTGAAAATCATTTCATAAAGACACAAGAATCTGAAGTTGTCTTACCATATCCATGAGCTTCCATTAATGAGTCAAATTTCAAGTACCATTGTCTTGGCGCTTGCTTGAGACCATATAGACTTTTTCTCAATCTACATACAAGATGCTCCTTGCCTTTAACTTTAAAACCCTCTGCCTGCTCCATGTATATCTCTTCTTCTAGGTCTCCATGAAGAAAAGCTGTCTTTACATCAAGTTGTTCGATTTCTAAATTCAAACTGGCAGCCAACCCAAGAACAACTCTAATAGAAGACATTTTCACAACCGGTGAAAAAATCTCTTCAAAGTCGATTCCCTTCTTCTGACGAAAACCCTTTACAACAAGCCTAGCCTTGTATCGCGACTTCAAACTGCTTTCGTCTGTCTTTAACTTATACACCCACTTATTTGTGAGTGCCCTCTTGCCCTTAGGCAACTTCACCAAGTCAAATGTATGGTTCTCATGCAAAGATTTGAACTCATCTTGCATAGCTTCGTGCTACTTATTCTTTTGATCGCATGACATAGCATATTCATAAGTTTCAGGCTCTCCTGCATCAGTAAGTAACACATACTCATGTGGCCGATATCTTTGTGAAGGTCTACGCTCTCTTTCTGATCTTCTAACTTGAGGTTGGACTACTTCTTATTGCTCAACTGTTTGCTCTTGCTCAACTGATTGTTCGGTCTCAATTGTTTCACCTGTCTCAGCTGAAGAACTAATATTCTGTGAGGATTCATCTGCTTCACGATTTCCCTGCACTTCTCCCCCGTGATTTTCACCCAATACGGTAGGAGGATTTGAGCTGAAACTGACAGTGTGTTGAGCTGCATTCTTTGGCTTCTCTGGCTTGTCTATATCTTCAATGGTCTGATACTCAAAGAATACCACATCTCGTAGCTGGATCCCATAATATGTAGCCAAACTCTTCATGTCTATAACCCAAGAAGATACAATGTTTAGACCTGTTATCAAGCTTGGACCTCTCATCTCTTGGAACGTGCACAAATGCCCGGCAACTAAACACCCTTAGATAACTATATGAGACATCTTTCCTACTCCAAACTCTTTGCGGAGCATCCCCTTTAAGAGGAACTGATGGAGAAAGATTGATCAAGTCAACTGCCGTTCTCATCGCTTCGCCCCAGAATGGCTTTGGCAATTTCGCATGAGACAGCATACACCGAATCCGATCATTGATCGTCCGGTCCATTCTCTCTGCTACTCCATTATGCTGTGGTGTTTTCGAAACAGTCTTCTCAAGCTTGATACCATAGTCCCTGCAGTAATGCTCAAACGGTCCTCTATATTCACCACCGTTGTCAGCCCGAAGACATTTCAGCTTTTTCCCTGTCTCCCTTTCAACACTGATATGAAATTGTTTGAAGGCTGCAAGCACCTGATCTTTTGATTTCAAAGCAAAAGCCCACACTTTTCTTGAGCAGTCATCAATAAATGTAACAAAATGCAATACACCACCAAGTGCTCTAACATCCATGCAGCAAACATCAGTGTGAACTAAATCAAGTACATCCGATTTTGTGTGTGGAGACAAACTATGAAATGAGAATCGATGTTGCTTACCCGTGAGGCAATGAGTGCACTCCGTCAGAATTTTCTCCTTTAATGGTAGAAGATTCTTCCTAGCAAGAGTTTCAAGCCCTTTCTCGCTAAGATGACCAAGCCTCCTATGCCATAAGTCAACTGAGGAATCCTCCACTACATTTACCTCTTGTCGCATCAAATTTTCTTGCATGATATAAAGACTACATGTCTTCTTGCCTTTTTCCATCACCATAGAGCCTTTAGTCAATTTCCATTTGCCATCATAGAAGGAATTACAATAACCATCGTCATCTAAGGCACCTGTGGAGATCAAGTGAAGTCGAATATCTGGAACATGTCTCATATTTTTCAGAAGTAAAGTGTATCCCACATCGGTCTTCAGATAAACATATCTCATGCCAATAACCTTGGAAACACCACTGTTTCCCATCCTAACACAATCGAAATCATCGCTGCAATATGATGTAAAGAAGTCACGACGTGAAGTGACATGATAAGAAGCTGCAGAATCAACAACCCAGCTAGAATCTTGGCATGTGAGGTTTACATAACCGTCATCACAAATGAACACAATATCACCGTCAGCTGCAACTGCTGTTGTAGGCTGATTTTCTTCTTTCTTTTTATCTCCATTTCTATCATGGAATTTATCTCTCTTCGGTTGCCAACACTCATTGGCATAATGTCCCATTTTGCCACAGTTGTAGCACTTCACACTTCTCCTCGGCCTTGACTTCGATCTTCCTCTTGACTTGCCCCTGTCATTACTTTGAAACTTTCTTGACTGACTTCTGCCTCTATGTTCTACGACAAACGCTTCCGATTTGGAAGCATAATTCAAACTTTTCCTCCTTGTTTCTTCATTGAACAAGCTTTCTTTAACCATGCTCATAGAAAGCACACCAGAAGGAGCAGAATTATTTAACGCCACAACTAAGGTGTCCCAGCTATCAGGAAGTGTACCAAGCAATAAACAAGATTGTAATTCATCACCAAGGTCAATCTCAAGATTTGTCAATTGATTTACAACATCTTGAAATTCACTCAAGTGCTCCGTCATGCTACTCTCTTCCATGTATCTCAAGTTCACAAGTCTTTTCACTATAAGGGCTTTATTTTGTGGAGTTTTCCTCTCATAGAGATCTTGCAATTTCTTCCATCAAGTATCCGCCTTCGTTTCTTGAGCAACATGATGAAACACACTATCATCAATCCATTGTCGGATAAACCCAATCGTCTTCTGATTCATTCGCTCCCACTCTCTATCTTTCGTGTCTCCTTTAGCTTTATTGCCTTCGACCGTATCATACAAATCTTTGCAATATAATACGTCTTCCATCCGAGGCTTCCACATAGAGTAATTCGAGGCATTTAACTTAAACATAGTGCCACTCGTATTCTCCATCTAATACTAGAATCTCAACTCTAGCTCTGATACCACTTTGTTGGGGACAACGGGCAGCACCTCGGCACAAATATAGCCAATCCAGGATCAAACACTAACCCCCGACACTACTCCAATACAATACAGCAAAAATCACCTCGCAGCAACGAATATAATAGCGGAACGATAAAGAAATATAATACCAAGATTTACGTGGAAAATCCAAATCGGGAAAAATCACGGATGACCCAAAAAAAAACTCCACTAATCACCAAGAATAACAGAATACACCAAGTAATTCTCTCTAGTCACACACTAGAGCTCAATAATAATATTTCAGGAGCAATTCCTGACCACAAAGGTGGAATAACACAAAAGGGGGCAAGATAACCCTAATCGCAATTGGAGAGCCGGAGACAAATCTCAATGAACAAAATCGATCACCTCGTAGAGCTTGATCTCACGAACAATATACTGAAATTTGAGCCAAATCCGTCAACGTTTGGCCTTCGAATCGGGACCACAAGCCGCAGCCCCTTTTTCTTCTTTCCTTCGTGCAAGCTCCCGGTTATGCGTATTTTCTTTCTCTCGGTCACTCTGACACCCTAGGGTACACGCACGAAAACACGCTAAATAAAATAACAGCTCACTTTGAATTTTCTTCTCTAATTTTTTTTTGTCTTTTTCTATTTCTTTTGTTTTAAAACAAATAAAATAAAATAACAAAACTGGCTGGGCCCCACAAAGAGGCAGACCCAGCCAATAGGGTGGACATATTATTATTTATTGGAGAGGTAAATAGAGATCTGGAAAGATTTGAATTCAAGACTTCCTGCCCTAATACAATGAAAGCTTGAGTTATTAAAAGAAGACGTAGTTTAATATTTATATATTTCAATAGTACCCACTACAAAAGCCAAAACAGAGAATAGTAATCAACATCTCATTCACCCTAAACTTCCCCATTGAATTTTCAGAAACATAACTGAAAGTTGAAACTACAGAATGAAAAAAAAAAAAAATTGGTTGGCCCAAGTTCTTTTTCTTTGTTCTAATTTTCTCACTGTTTAATCAGGTAAAAAGCAAGAGTCCGGCGGGGAAACTCACAGCAACTAAAACGCTGCAATACTAATACTATGTTACTTGATGCTGTCTTCAGTTGGCAGGAACCTAACAGTGAATCTCTTGCCATTTTTGTCAATTGAAAGACTGTGAATCGCCAGGAACCAATTTCTTTTTTTATTGGTACAGATGAAGAGGGGTCAAGCATTCATGTTCTAAAGCCCGCGGAATCTTGTGCAAGGCGAATGAGTCGGATGATGAAACTCGTCCTACCCTAGTTTTCATCGAAGTTTTGAAGACAATTTAGCTGCCCCTTTTACTTGCATTTGCAGTTTTGCCTTTCTCCTCTTTATGTCCTGAAGTTTTGTGGTGACATGCACAAAATGAACCTGAGAGGCCGACATTTTATCGGGAAAGGAAGAATCGTGCCCGACAGCAACAAAACGAGGAGTAGCACAACTGCCCATTTTTTTTAACCCATTTCTAGCAAGAAGTGCAAAGCAAAAACACAGTTGTTCTGCGTGGATCCATGAATCTCATGGATATTGCACGAGTTCCACCTGCCAGGGGCAAATGACCAATGCTGAATGCAGAACTCTAACTCAGGAGGAGCAAGGTAAGAGCAATGTCTAGCTGAAGAGGGTGAAAATATAGACAGTTTATATGAGATTTCGTGGATTGTAGCATAGATTATGTGCTCTCTCCCCCGAATACCAAGTAGCCAAAGGGGCCAATGGTCAAAATGCATGACTCATCCAACAAAACAAAAGAACACCTCCATTTCCTGAAGCTAACTAGTCGTCTTAGAAGGAATTAGATGGCAAATCCACCACCAATCCATGACCAACACCTCCATATAATTTCAATGAAGCAAAAACTTATTCAGTGAAACATCAAATTCATAGACTAAGAGCTACAAAACGACAAAAACCCTCTTAGGAACCGTTCCTTTAAATCATAGATTGCATTTGATTCCAACTTACAAAGGACGAACCAATTTCAATGCCAGGTTATGAAACAAAGAATGAGCCCAACTGATAAAATCAAGGCAAATTTTAACAGAAGTCCATTGTATCTAGTCTATAGATAAACTTTTCTCATAAGCACAAGAACAAGAAGCTAGCTCATATACTGCACGATCAGCCATTAGGTGTCATCTTTCTACTGATACAGGAAGTATCTCATTTCTTAACTTCAGTAGATTATGCAGCTCATTTGTGATGGCATGGGACTAGCGAGCTTCAACTACAGTATTTGTTATTCCATTAACAGAACATGTTCCTTGACATGTCGCCTGGATATCTCCATTGTAGCCACTCTCGTCGATGAATGCTGGCTGTTTTGGGCAGGGGAGTACCACATCGGCATTCCCCAACATGAAAACCACTGTGGACATAGTTGGTCTGTCCGCGGCATATCTTTGCACGCACAGAAGAACGATTTGAATGCACCTCGATACCATCTCCTCGGAATATGTCTTGTCCATTGATGTGTCCACAATGTCCATGCACCTTCCTTCTTTCCACAGCTCCCATACCTGGAAGAACACATACCAAACGCCTTGGATTGCGATGATGTGAATGTAGAGGCTGTTCAAATTGTGTATTACAATGAATTATGCAAGAATTTCATACTTACATGGCCAATTAAATTGCCAAATGGGTTCATATGATAACACCCACTATTTCGTCGGCCTGTAATGATCTCTAACAGCAAAACTCCATAACTGTACACATCTGATTTGATCGAAAAGCGGCCTTGCATAGCATACTCTGGTGCCATGTACCCACTACAAAAGCCAAAAAACAGAGCAGTAATCAACATCTCATTCACCGTAAACTTCCTTATGAATTTTCAGAAACATAACTGAAGGTTGAAACTTCAGTATGAAAGAAAATGGTTGGCCCAATTTCTTTTTCTTTGTTCTAATTTTCTCACTGTTTAATCGGGTGAAACTGAATTTAATTCTCAAGAAAATCACTTACTATGTCCCAACCACGCGCTTAGTGTTTCCTTCAATTTGGTCCCCTCCACATATCCTAGCCATCCCAAAATCTGAAATCTTAGGGTTCAGTGCAATATCCATTAAGACATTGCTAGCTTTCAAATCTCTGTGGATTATCCTCAACGTCGAATCCTGGTGTAAATACATGAGTCCTCGAGCTACCCCATATGCGATTTCGAACCTTTTTCCCCA
Organism: Rhodomyrtus psidioides; assembly: GCA_021437785.1. Taxonomy (NCBI): domain Eukaryota; kingdom Viridiplantae; phylum Streptophyta; class Magnoliopsida; order Myrtales; family Myrtaceae; genus Rhodomyrtus; species Rhodomyrtus psidioides. The sequence goes on from JAILYB010000206.1 coordinate 810,693, forward strand.
ATCCAGAATTGAACTCTTTGTTTCATCTGGACCAAATTCGGAGATAATCAAAGTTAATACCATACTGTAGACCAGAAATTCTGACCACTGAAAGACAGGACCTACCAAAAAGTAATGAATCCAAGCTTTTATTGGGTAAATACTCATAAATTAACAGTCTTTCGTCTTCTTGGATGCAGCAACCTAAGATTTTCACCAGATTCCGGTGTTGGAGTTTGGCAATCAATCTGACTTCATTCTTGAACTCTTCATTTCCTTGTCCAGAATATTTCGAGAGTCTTTTAACAGCTATTTCTGTTCCATTATTCATCACAGCCTGTGAAAACAAAAACAAAAACATCACAAGAATAAATATTTAGACCTGTCAGATGAAGCTGGTCCCTGGAAAGCTGTTATGAGTAGATTTTAAGACTTATTAGATAGTTAAACTTGCCAAGAGGAAGTGTCGTTTAGTAACGACATTCACACTCATTACAAGTTGTATGACCCAGAAGAATAAAGAAGCAACATAGACTTGTGCTGTTCTCTACTATTCTTCCTCTTCTTTGTATGTCACTTCCTGGATTTGTGATGACTGGAAGATCAGAACCACTACACAGACACCTCCATAGATATAGCATAAGTAACCAGATAGCAATACCTTTCGACAATTTCAAACTAGAAAATGGTCCTTCACAATAGAACTGGCTTGTTTCTGACAATTTTATTCGAGGAGATCAATCCCCAAGAGCAACAGACAAATGAAGTTGATAGACTACCATTTGGATTCAGTCTAATAGGGAGAATAATTACCTTATATACGGATCCAAAACCACCTTGGCCAAGCTCATTGGCAGAGGAAAAATTGCTTGTGGCTGCAGCTACAGTTCCAAAATCAAAAACTGGTATATCTGTTTTTCGCCTAGCTTCGCTGTCGAGTTCTTTCAGACCTGGAAGTTCCTCGAAATGTGTTGAGCTTGTGGCAACTCTAAATAGATTATTACGCCCTCTTCTATCAGCTGTTACACAGTTCAATAGAAAGCTCAAGAAATAAAATCAAAGCACTTCTGTAATGCTTAAAATCCAGGCTAGATTAGCTCCAGTTTAAATTTAATTGACTTCTTATCCCTAAAAATCGAAATAATAACCTACTTGTCAAACAGACTAAGTAATTTATATGGCAGAAAAAGCTTCTATCAAGGCAAGATTACCACACCTCTTTTCCTCTTCAGCAGAAGGCAGTACATAAGGGAGCCTAAGAGCATCAACACTACTGCAGATACCGATATCGTTGCCACCATTGCCTTCTTGATAAGAATACTTCTTTTCCTATACCGAACTGTAAAAGAAGGCACAAGGACATGGAACAAGCAAATGTTATGGAAATTAAGCAACAAGGGGAGTTTATTATATGAACTATCAGAAGAAAACTGTTTCGTCAAGAAGAGAGATCAGGAGAAACTGGACAATAATTACAAACTCACAATTGCAGCAAAGTATCTGAAGTAGATATTAGCAATGAGTACCTAAGTCAGTTGCATCGACCCGCACATAAAAGTCTTGACCCAAGTCTGAAAATGCCCTTGTATCCATCAAATCACCATACCATTTGAGACATCCACGCTCCCCCATACTTTCATTTGCACTCGAATAAGCTGTGCAATTGCAATCCCGTAAGCATTCCTGCTCACACTCCTTCAAGCTCAGGCTCATGTCAACATGTGCTGTTGAAGTGTCTGGCAACTTCACCCGTTTTACCTCGACGAAACCTTCCCCACTTCGACACATTGAAGCACCTTGCCTCCTCTTGCACCCGCCTGATCCATCCCATGGGTACCCATTTCCTGGAGACTTGGGCTCAAAGCCGGGCAGGCATGCGCAGTCGAGTTGGTCTGCGCTGTTTCCACCACAGTTGCCATTAGGTCCACAGTTGCCGTAGTGGTCACACTGCTCCTTTGGATAGTAAGCAAATTCTGTCCACCGCTGCTCTTCATCATGCCATATGAAGTGATTAACTGACCCAGACTCATGCACCACTGTTCTAACGATAACCGATGCATTGGCAACGCCATACATCAGAGAAACCTCCATCGCGTTATCCACAATTGTGATGTTGCTAAAAATAAGATAATAAGCCACCTTGGGAACACCACCTCGCGGTCTCTCAATTATTGGTCCGCCCCGCCAATACGGAGCTCGATCCTTGTAAAGGAACAACTGTGGGTACCCTGTTGGTTCAAACCTGAATGAACAACTGCCCGGTGCTGGATCTTCTTCGGACTTCCAAGATGTCAGGAACCAGTTCAAACCAGTTCTCCGGTCCAATCCAAGCTTCATGGACGGAAGAAAGGTATCTGTGGGATAATCAAAGCTCTGCCAAATAACCACTTTGCTCAAAACATGATTCAAAACCAGATTACCTGAATCCAACAGCTGGGCAGTAGTAGAATCCTTGGAAGTCGTCGAGGAAACTTTGGCTGACCAAATGGGAAAGCCCCCACTGTTTTCGTGGATCACTAAGTTCCCACCATGATCAAGTGCAACAACTCCTGAAGTATCTTTCACCGGATTCTCCCTGTTGGCAACCCAAACGACGGTTTGCTCCGGTAGTCCATAGAACCAAATTCCGACGAAACGCAAGCTTGAATTGCCCGTGCTGAAGAAACCGAGAGTAAATTTCCTTCCTCGGGAGATTAAGACATCACCGTCTCTCAGGGTATCGTTTTGGGCGAGGGTGTCCGAAGAATCAATCAAGCGAAATGGAAGAAATAAAAACAGGATGTGTAATGACACTGTTCGTGTGTTCATGTTGCTCCCAGATGGGGATGCAGCGCGCTTATTTTTCAGGCAAGAAAGCAGAGCCATGGCTTTTGCTTCACAACCATTAAACCAGAAAATTCAACTGTAGCCGCCGCGGAAAATACCAGGAAGCGGCGACTTTGACATCTCCTGTCCATGCACGACTCTCCTTTTTCCCTCTCTGGGTGTTTCTTTTTGCCTGCCGGCGATTTATTAGGATTCGGCACGTCATCGCAGCGAAATAAAAACGAGAAAGAGAAATAAACACACAATATTTTATCATTATCTACCTTAAATTAGTGCTACATTCAAAAGACGATTCAATTATAATTAATATCACATCTCTCTTTACGTAACTCAATTACAAACAAAAATAATTCAAGAACCCAAACTTAAATTACCAATGAAAAAATATAAGCGGAATTCACGTGCCATCCAACATGGTTGAGATGCATCACTACAATGACAAGCATAATGACGGATGCATGCTTTATCAAGCTCGCAAGGGTAAATCTGACTTGACGATTAAAGTCGTACTTAGCCCTTTTAAAGCTTTGGGGACGTTAAGAAACCCCTGGTGCCCGCGGATTTAGGCCTGAGAGTCATCTATGTCGTGTCATTATTTTATTTGCTTTATTAGGTCTCTTTTTAGGGATTTTCATCGGACTTGAGGACTTGTTATCCTTTATCACTTTTTCAGTCAATAATTCAATTCTGTTTTCGTTCTGACCCCTCAGCGCAAATTGAATTTTCGTACCCTTTTCGGACAGGAATTAATTTTTGAACTTCAAATAAGAAATGTCCGTCAGATCCCCATCTAATGCGTGGAAAAATTTTGTGGCAATCCAACATATTTTCTATTTAATACGGCCTAGAAGTCGATGGAAGTTGTATTTACTTCGCCAGTCCACATCCTTTTCATTTTCCTTTTGTAAAAAACCCGAAGAGTCCAAGTCAAAAGGCTATCGTTGCTTGCTGGCATTAGCACTAGGGGAGCCGCCGTGCGTTGCACGTTTCAACATGGACGTACCCATGCGCAGCATCACTAATATGAACGGAAAGATGAGCACAACTTCAAGAATATCGCCCAAAAGATCATAAACCTCTTATACTTTTGTTAATTAAGTCTTAAATCTTCTTATATTTCGTAAGAGATAGCTGACGTAGATAACAACCGCCCTATGTGGTAAAGCTGGCATTAACCCTAATAATATTTTGATTTTTTTATTATTTCTTTCTTTCTTTTCCTCTATTTTCCATCTTTAAGTTTTTCCTTTTTTTTCCCATTCCTTTTTTTGTCTTTTCCTTTTTCCTTCCGCCGACTTCAAGCAAGGGCCACCCTCGCCGGCCTCGGGTGAGGGCAGCCCTTCGCCAGAGTGAACGAGGGCGACCCTTGCCTGAGGACGGCGATGACAGCCCTCGCCTATGGCCGACGACCTCTATCGGCTATCGGCTATCGACAATGATGGCTAGCGAAGGGAAAAAACAAGAGAAGGAAGAAAAGTAAAGAAGGAAAAAAAAGGAGAAAAGCAAAAAAAAAAATTAAATAATTTGAAAGAATATTAAAAATTATCCATATCAACATCGGTCGCACAAGGTAAGATGGCTTGCGTCCAAGTTAGCAATTTCTAGCTAAAATAGACTGGATATACTCAACTAAAAAATTTAAAAAAAATGAATTAAATTGATAAAAGTGCAATAAATTTTTGAATTTTTGAATAATTTTCCTGCGCAACTTCACCAAGTAAATGAAAAATCTGTAAACCACCATAGACTAACCTGCCATGTTTGGATCATCAAAAAAAAAAAAACAACAACAACAACAACAACCTGCCATGTGCCATCTTTGGGACCATCACTCCATCAATTATGAGAGCGGACCCACAAACCTCATTAGGAAAATTAATTTGTACCTTGTAGCTTCTTAAGGACGCGCATGACGACCATTTTCTTTCATTTTTCTATTTTTATTCCCTAAACGAGTTTCTAAGCCAAGAAAGGTGTTTAATAACGACACAAAAAATTTTATTTTCAAAACAGAAATTCATTTGGTAACAGCATAAAATTTCTACTATTTTACTATTTAAAAATAAAAAAAAATATATTATTTATATTTTACTTCGGCGGCGGTGGTGGCGGCGGCCGTCGAGCTGCTGAGGTGGAAGCGGCGGCCGAAGGGCGACAAAGGTCGCCGGCAGTGGGCGGCCGGTGAGCGACGAAGGCTGCCGGCAGGTGGAGGCAGCAGCCGGTAGTGGAGCGGTGGCCGATGGAGGGTAGCAGCCGGCGATGAGGCAGCAAACATCGCAGGTAGGTGGTGGCCGACAATGAGGCGACGGCCGACGGTGATGGTGGCGATTGGCGAAGGGCAACAGGTGGTGGTTGGTCTAAGTCCTAACAAGCGACGATGTAACTTATTTCTATTTTCTGTTTTAGAAATAAAAAAAGTAGCTTTTTTCTACTTCTCATTTTTTACCAAATTTATTTCTGAACCAAAAATCTAGCCCGGTAATAGAAAAATTAAATTTTGTCATCAAACGCATTTCTGTTCCAAACTTGTTCCTCGAAACAAAAAAAAAAAAGAAAAATAGTGAAACAGAAATGTTATCATGCATGCCCTAAGACATATATGTATGAGTAACTAACCTATCACTTTTTGGAATATAACTCATTAATTATAATTGAAATATTATATGATAATAAGCAAGCACAAGACATATATGTATGAGTAACTAACCTATCATTTTTTGGAATATAACTCATTCATTATAATTGAAATATTATATGATAATAAGCAAGCAATTGTGCTTTTTATATTTATGCTTTTTCTGCATCTATAAATGAAAAACGGCAAAAGTACATTAGAAATGTCAAAGTTTGTTTACGACGATCACTTTAATGCCAAAACATTTTGCCAGCTCACTTAAGTGCCAAATCAGAGAAAAATGATCACTGAAGTGCCAAAGGCCATAGATCCCGGCTAAGTTAATTACATAGCATTTTCTTTAAAAAAAAATCCACGTGGCAATTTTTTAAAAAAATTAGTCCTACAATTAAAAATAAGCTAAAAATAATTTAAAAATGGTCAAAATAAAATTAAATAAAAAAGAAGAAGGTCTTGGCAGGGCGAGGGCTATGCAGCTCCTCCATCACCGCAAATAGCCGACGAGGTTGGGGGATGGCTAGTGGGGGGTCACAGTGTGACGCCCTAGAAATCCGACGTCTGTAAAGTCCACGAATTCGATAAAATGGATTAAGATTGAAATTCAGTCGATAAATTTATATTGGATTGAAAGGACTGAAGAGACGAAGTTTGGACGAATTCTGAAGTTCAGTCGGTTTAGATTAGGTTCCGAATTCTTAGTCGCCGTAAATTAGGATTTCAATCCTCGCGACCCGAGCCTAATCCCGACCGAGCCTAGCCTATGAATTGCCAAAAATACCCTTCGTCCGGTGTACCGAATTTCGTTTCAGTCCCGAATCGTTAAATGACCGTTTTGCCCTCAATTACTTGCAAATAGGACAAATTCGCCACAAAAGTCCTTAGTGGACCCCACCAGCCATCTTCATCAGCCTCTCTCTCTCTCTCTCTCTCTCTCTCTCTCTCTCTCTCTCTCTCTCTCTCTCCACGCGAGAACCCCCCTGGACCGAATGTCCTCCTTCCTTCCACCTTCTCCCCCGTCGGATTTTGGCGCGACCACCACCCATCTCCGGCAGCCACCACCTTCAACAGCTCCCCACCGTCACTCCCGACCCCTCTATCCCCGCCGTTGGCCGCCGGCAGCCGTGAAACCGCCATGAGAACCCAGCCCCTGTTCGGCCCCCTGCAGACCCGAGCACGTCGGGGCTTCCCTCGGCCGTCCACGACGTCGCCGCCGCCACCCACCACCTCGGTCGTGTCCCTCAACCTCCCCTCAACATCCTCGACCCAACCCCGCCGCCGATTAGCCATCAGATCTGCCGGAATCCGCCCCGAAGCCCTCAGTGCCCTGTTTTAGGGCTCAGTTCGGATTTTCTTCGATCCGGCCGTTCCGCCGTCCACCGCCGTGCACCACCACCACCATCGAACGCCCCGAACCCCCTCCCACCTTTCCTCAGCTCGCCGCCGCGTGGTGTCCGGAGGACCGCTCGAAAGTTTCCCCTATTTTCTGTCGCCGAGTGCCCAGTCGTCGCCGGTTCTGTGCTGCCGCTGTTTTAGTGTCCTCGGCCGTTCGCCGTCGCCCTCAGCCTGTCCCGAAGACTTCCCTCGACCCCTAGGTAAGATCCCCGACCTTGGCTGGCCTCGTCCCGGCCCGTGGGGTCGAGAATCGCCGGAAATTCTCTCGGAACCCCTGTTTTAACCGCCGGCCCGTTCTATTTTAGGTCGCCGCCGCTCGTCAGAGCTTCGCCATTGCCGGCCACCTATCCCGGCAACCTCGCGAGACTTCCCTGAGTCATTTCCGAGGTTTTAGGTTTTTCGCCGCCGTCGCCGTCCGTTGAAACCGCCCGAGCCTATTCGCTTGTGAGTTGACCCTAAACCTTGGTTAGGGTGCTAATTGCGCCTAGGGTTAGCTGGTTGTGAAATTTAGGTACACGATCGGGGCCGGTCTAAATAGAAATTGGGATTAGGATAAATGGCCGATCGATTTGGTTAGCTGGATTGATTAAGTTGTCTGTGGCTAGTTGTTGTTAGAATATTGATTGATTGATTGATTGGGCGATGGATTGCCATTTTGTGATCGCAAGTGAGCGATAGGCCAGAGACGAGCGAGCGATTAATTGCTAAATTGAACTGATTAATAAATAACATGGCCTGAATTGAACTGGATGTTATTTGATTGAGTTTGATTACTCGAGATTGAGTTATGACTTCGTTGATTGAATCACTTCACTGACATGCCTGATTAGGTGTAGTGAATGTTCTTTGACTGTCAATCGTTGATTGAGGGTTAATCACCCTGTGTGTGGTTGCTATGACTAGTGGGTAGTCAGCATGTGCATATGACCGTGTTCGAAGTCAAAATACATATTTTGGCACGAAAATGGCATTTGGCCAAAGTTTTTACATGCCTGAGTGAGCATCCGGCTTTAACCAAAGATAATGAAATGGGTTGATTGCTGGATGTGGAATGTATGGTCATATGACAAAAAAACGATGATGTTCCTGGCAAGCTCGTGTTCTATGATTTGGACGGAACCATACGACTTGCCAGAAGCACGACAGCTCTGGTTTGGTGTTAACAAGTACGGATGCAGAGTTGGTCGGATGCCGGTCGCAATGGATGTTGGACCGACGCCCCGTATAGGGATGCCTACTTGCTGGTGCCGTGCCAGACGCACTTGATACACCGCTTGTAGTAGCCATTGCCGAGAGTAAAGGAACGTAGCCCGGTTTGACCGGTAGAATGCTAGATCACACTGAGGTGTTAGATCGCGTTATGTGTGAGAGTCGAATCACGCCCTCTTTCGCGTAGATCCTCTCATGTGCCGGTGGCACGATCATCGTTAATAAAAAGGATTGAATGCAATGTAACTTCGTACATGGGTAGGTATGAGCGCATCCCGACTACGACGTTTGGAATGGGACGAATGGAGTAGAAAGACGAAAGTTCATACTCACTTGTGTGCGAGTTATTATTGTATTGTGTGGATTGTCCTAGTGAATGTCCTGTGCATACTGGTGGATGTAATGCTGTGATTGAGTGATTGATTGACGTTGTATGTTGAGTCGAGTCAAGCATTGCATTATGTGTGGCTAAAGGTTGATAAATATGCATGTGGATGTTTTTGATGTTGTGACTGTGTTTTGAGAGTTATTTATGTCTATGTGAGTCGTCGGTTAGGACCCCCTAGGCGAATCAATTTCCTAACCGAGCTTAGGCTTGATTCACTGAGATTTATTCTCACCCCGTCGTGGGATAACAATTTCAGGTCCATTCGGATGGAGCTTCGTGGATGCCAAGGATTGGCTATTGGGATTGTCTATTGAAGTAATTGGGGAGTTGACCTTACTTGACTGAGTGACCTTTTGAGGTCTAGTGAGCCGCCCTTAAGTAAGGGGTTATTTGAGTTGGCTATAGCCCAGTACGGTTAAGATCCATTTGTTTATTTTGGTTGACTTGTACAGATTTGTTTTTGAATGATTGTTGCGACTACCTACTTTTCTATCCTTGTTTGATTTTGTTGTCAAGGAGTTAAAAAGTTTCTGCATGCGTAAGTTAATGTTAGATTGATAGTGTGCCTGGGACGCTATCTCTATGACCTCGTGACGATTTGGCAAGGGATGTTGCGGGCTCGAGAGTCGGGGCGTGACATCCCCGCCCAAGGTGGTATCAGAGCAAGGTCAGCCTGATCTATCTGGTCATTAGCCTGGAGTAATAAGGAGAGTTGGGATTTGGGGATAGTTAGTAGGAATTTAACCGTTGTGCATGTGATTGTTATATGTACCTTTAAGTTTTTGAGTGTGCGCACGTGTCCTTTGCCCAAGTTTTGAGGCTATATGCCTGAGCTCGCAGTGGTTTTGCGTTGGGGGTGGGCAGGACCTCGTATGGTACCTGGCAGGAATGTAGATTGCTAAAGTGTTCAAGCCGGGTTGGGACCCGTTCGGAACGGTCGTTATGATTTCGACGCCGTTAAAGGTTATGGTTGTGTCTACTGTAAGACGTTTCGAGGGTAAGTTGTTTATAAGCTATGAAGGGATGAGGATAGAGTGATCGTACTGATGATGTGTAACCTTGATATTGTTACGAGACATTAAAGCTTAAACCGTTAGATTGGTTAGTTCTGAGTTTGGTGATTATCAAGAAGGAATTTCGACTTGGTTGGTTTTGTCGCCTAAGGCGACTACTCTTCTGGTGAGTGATTGTTAATTTATTTAACGTCTGAAATTGAACTATTAGCCGAGGAACCTAGGATGAGAGACATTGCAGTCACGTATGAACTTCCGGATGTCTTCCTTTGAGAGTTGCAAGGGTTGTAGCCAAAAAAGAAAAAAAAAATTGCAGGTTGTGGTGGAGTTGCCCTAAAATGGATTTGATCTTTGAGGCACCATAGTGAGATGACTTCATGGAAGCTTAAGAACCTTAAGGTACAAAGTGTGAAAGGTTAGACAGAGGGTTTACCCGCCTTAGTTTGTTGCTATGGGATGTACATGTATGTTCATGAGGGAAAATGAGAAAGGCCGTTGAAGTTACGTATCGGTTGTGAACAACTCAATCAGAAGAGGATCAAGAATAAGTTTTCATCCTCAAGGACAAGCGAAAGATTTGATCAACTATAATGAGCTTCGGTATTCTCTAAGGTTGATCACGGGTGAGATGTCATTAGTTGAGGATCGGAAATGAGAGTATGTCGAGAACGATATTAAGGACATGTTATAGGCTCTATGAGCTTACCATGATGCCGTTTGGTCAGACGTATGGCCATGTTACTTTTATGGGTCCAACGAATAGGATGATCGAGAAAAGTATTTGGATCGATTGTTGACAGCGTCATGAGAGACATCCTGTTGTACTTGAGGAATTGGGATAACTGTGAGTAGCTTTTGATCGAAGACCCTTGGAAAGTATAAGTGACTATCAAGTATTATAGGTGCAAGTTTTGGTTAACTAGTGTGGCTTGTATGGTATGTAATTTCTGGTGACAAAATTTCAGTGGGTTCGACTAAGATGGAGAGGGTCATGGATTGACCAAGACTACCGGTATTGACAAAATTTCAGTGGGTTCGAAGCTCCTTAAGTTCGGCGAGTTATAGACGTGTTATGAAAAGAAGTTGATAAGCTTGAATTGTATGATATGACGATGGTTTTGATCTTGACTTTCGTTGTTGGACCTAAGTGGTGATGCAATAGATACTTGCAGGAAAGTGGGTGAGGATTTAGAAATTGATCTTTAAATATGTAATGGTCCCTCGGGAAGTCGAAAGTTTCGAACTGATAAGAATCGATGTGAGGATAGGTAATAGGTGATGAATGACGAGGAAAGCCTTCCACTACACGTGTTTAAACTGGGATTTCAAAGTGAAGAACATGTGGTGAAATACGTTGTGTTATATTTCGTGTGAAGGACAGAAGATTGTGGATGAATTGAGATGTCAGCGGTTGGTAAGACTTGTGTACTTCGTAAAATTTGAGAAGGTTCTACAGTACCTCAAAGGCAGTTTTGGGATGACTTGAGGCCCGTATGGATCAGCTGTCTAGTAAGTTAGTAAGGTCATGGTGAAGTGTACACGGCTTGAGGATGGTAATCAATGAAGCTTAGATATGTGCATAGAACAAGGACGGTGAAGATAAAAAAGGAAAGTTCGGAATGAAGTCTAAGGATGGACGGCGTGGTAGGATCACCAGTTGGATGCACGGATTATTGAGATTGGAGATACCCTTGAATAAGATTAAGATTGCGAGATGTGACAATTAAGGATGGATAGTTATCAGAGTGGCGCATCGGAAGCATAGTAGGGCCACTTGATTTCTTGGAGTGAAGAGCGTAAGGATCTTGCTTTTGATAAAACAGAAAATCGATCGGAACTCACCATTGTAGTTTCAGTGTTAGTTCGAATAGCTGGATGAGGCACCGAGATTTGAGGTGATGTTACTAAGAGATTGACAGGAAGGTTGGTACAGCCAAGCTTATGGAAAAGAATTAGCATATTGGTAAGTCAAAGAGCAGCATTACAAGCCTAACGGACTACTGCAGTCATTTGGAGTTCTAAGGTAAAGGTAGGAGAAGATCACAATGGAATGGTAATGAAACTTACAAGAGGTCAAAGGATAAATGACTCATACTAGAGTGCAGTAAGCAGATTGACGATATATGTGCAAGTGTTAACAGTGTGAAGAGATTCAGTTTGGTATAAAAGTGATGCCCCAAGATCTAGAACCGACCCAAGCTTAAGACTCGAACTGTTCGTGAACAACGATCAAGGGTTGAGGAAGCCACCGAGAGTTTAGAGGTCTCCCTCGACGTGGATGATGGCCTGAATTACCAGTTGGCAGTGCTGATTGAGGTTCGACTGTGTGACGATCTGAAATCAAGCATGGATCGATTCGGGTTGATCTCGCTCAGCTGTAAGTCAACCATAGGGTCACCATGAAGTGCACCGGGGAGTGATTCATGGCATGATTTGCGAGCTGGCCTTGATCGATATTCAGGATGGCCATGGACCCCGTGAGAAACGATTTGTACTAGAACCCCGTACCAGCCACACACTAGTCAAGGATTAGCTACCCTGGATTATGTGTTGTGTTGCTGGAAAATTACGGATCGAGTTGAACCAATCCTGCATCAACTTGAGTTGGTCATGAGAGGTGATCTTGACAGTGTTCAATGGTACCATCGGTTTGGGAACGGGTGATTCCAACCCTAAATCGGAACATTTGAGGTGGTCCTCGAATCGTCAGTCGCTTGTGAGCTGACCATGTTCGACAGAATGGATGGCCGGACTCTCAGTTGGATTTGGCGTCTGAGTTCGGTAATTCTTCAGATGCTTCTAGAATCGACAAGTGATAACTTCAGACCACAAGGAGTTGACGGATAAAAAAAAAGTGAATCATTAGTCGACCTACTGCATGTAAACAGAATGCCTAAATTGCCATTAGTGTAGTCGTGATTGATATCTATAGATCAAGAGGAGAAGCAGCGTTAAACTCTGCTCATTGGAAGTAAGAAACAGTTAATCGAATTGTGGGGAATCGATAATTGCTGCGGTTACTAGGATAATCGGCAATTGATTGAGATAGCAAGGTTAGATGGTCACAGTTGAGTTGAATCCTTAGAGTTGGATGATTCAACCTGTTTAAATGAATTGTGGATATGGAATTGCGGCATATTGTTAAACGAGGATCGTAAGTTTGAATCTGACTTGGGTTTGATAGTCGTTCCGTGATTTCGGTGTACGGAGTAGAGATAATGAGTGGTTCGAAATAAGCGTGGTATAAATTTTGGAAAGACAAGACTGTAGTTCAGTATGGCCTATCATCCGAAGACGGATGGTCAGTTTGAAAGGACAATTTAGACTTTGGAGTACGGGTTTGAGGCATGCGTTTTTGATTTCAGGGTAATTGGGAGGAACAGTTACACTTAGTGGAGATTGCCTAAATAGCCATTACCAGCAGAGCATTAAGATGGTACTTTCCGAGGCACTGTTTAGTAAAGCATGTGGAACGCTAATCTGTTTGGATTGACATTGGGGAAAGAAAGATCAGTAGAATAGTCGCTAGACGCTGTCAAGGATATCAGAGACAGATAGAGAACAGTGCAGAGTCGTTAGCAAAGTTACGCCATTAAGAGGCGAAGACCTTTAGAATTTCATAGGGGCAATTATATCTTTTAGAAGGTGTCGCCTAGGAGAGGGACATCTCGTTTTGGCAGTAAAGGAAAGTTAAGCCCAAGGTATGTCAGACCTTTCGAAATTTTGGAAAGAAGTGAGAATTTGGTGTACTCTCTTGTGTTGCCGACGAGACTTGTCCAAGGATAATGTTTTTCATGTGTCGATATGGAGGAAGTACGAATCGGAACCCACTCATGTGATGGGTTATGACGAAACTGAATTGGATGAATAGACATCGTATGTGAGAAGTCCAGTTGGGATAGTGGATAGAAAAGAGCGAGTGCCCCGGAACAAGACGATCCTACTAGTCAAGGTGGTTTGGAAACACCATGGTACTGAAGGAGCTAGTTGGGAAGTTGAGGAAGTTATGAGGGACTTTTATTTGTTTGAAGGATTGTAGCAGTACTTCTGTGACGCCCTGGAAATCCGACTTCGGTAAAGTCCCTGAATTCGATAAAATGGATTAAGATTGAAATTCAGTCGTTAAAATTTGTTGGATCGAAAGGACTGAAGAGACGATGTTTGGACGAATTCTGAAATTCAGTCGGTTTAGATTAGGTTCGAAATTCCTAGTCGCCGTAAATTAGGATTTCAATCCTTGCGACCTGAGCCTAATCCCGACCGAGCCTAGCCTAGGAAATTACCAAAATGCCCTTCGTCTATTGTACCTAAAATTTGTTTCAGTCATGATTCGCCAAAAGACCGTTTTGCCCTCGGATATTTGCAAATGGGACAATAAGCCACAAAAGTCTTCCTAGGGCCCTACCCCAACTCCCATCAGCCCACTCTCTCTCTCTCTCTCTCTCTCTCTCTCTCTCTCTCGCGCGCGGACGAAAGCCCCCCTCCCCTGTTCTTTTTCCTTCTTCTTCTTCTTCTTCTTCTTCTTCTTCCTTGTTGCGCCGAGCATCCTCGACCACCACCTCACCATCACCGACCTCGACCTCCTGCAGCTCGCCGCCATCACCGTCGACCTAGTCCCGGCCGTCGTTGACCGTTGATCGGCCGCAAAATAAGCCCGAAGCCCAGCCCTTGTTTTCGGACCCCCCTGACCCGAGGAGACCTAATCCATCTCGGGCCGTTCGCGGCGCCACCGCCGCCACCCACCACCTCGGCCAAGTCCCTCAACTTCCCCTCGACCAAGCCAAAGCCACCCCATCGCTGATTAGCCACCGGAGCCGCCGCGGGAGCCGCCCGACGCCACGGTGCCCTGTTTTAGGGCTCGATTCGATTTCTCTTCGATCCGGCCGTTCCGCCGCCCAACGCCGTGCACCGCCACCACCATCGAACGCCCCGAACCCCCTCCCACCTTTCCTCAGCTCGGCGGAGCTCGCCGCCGTGCGTGGTGGCCGGAGGACCGCTCGCAAGTTTCCCCTGTTTTCTGTCGCCGAGTGCCCAGTCGTCACCGGTTCTGTGCCGCCGCTGTTTTGCTGTCCCCGGCCATTCGCCGTCGCCCTCAACCTGTCCCGAAGACTTCCCTCGAACCCTAGGTAAGGTCCCCGGCCTTGGCTGGCCTCGTCCCGGCCCGTGGGGTCGGGAATCACCGAAAATCAGCCCGGAACCCTGTTTTTAACCGCCGCCCGATTCTGTTTTCAGGCCACTGCCGCTCACCGGAGCGTCGCCGTCGCCGGCCACCTGTCCCATTGACCTCGCGAGACTTCCCTGAGGCATTCCCGAGATTTTAGGTTTTTGGGCCGTCGCCGCCGTCGCCGTTTGCCGTCGTAGACCGTTGAGACCGCCCGAGCCTAATTTGATTGTGAGTTGACCCTAATCCTTGGTTAGGGCGCTAATTGCGCCTAGGATTAGTCATTTAGCCAATTGTGGTATTTAGGTACACGATCGGGGCCGGTCTAAATAGAAATTGGGATTAGGATAAATGGCCGATCGATTTGGTTAGCCGGACTGATTAAATTGTCTGTGGCTAGTTGTTGTTACGGAATTATGGATTGATTGGGCAATGGATTGCCGCTGTTTGATCGAGAGCGAGGGATAGGCTAGAGACGAGCGAGCGATCGACGACGTTAAGTCGGATTGACTAATAAATAACTATTGCATGAACTCGAGCCTTTATGTGGCCTAATCGGACTGATTGTTCGTGTTTGTGTTGATTGCCTCGTTGGATGGTGTGATTGATTGGCTGGAATGACTGTTTGGCGTCGATCGTTGATTGGGGGTTAATCGCCCTGTGAGTGGTGACTAGTGGTTAGTCTGCATTTGCATATAACCGTGTGCGAAGTCAAAATACATATTTTAGCATGAAAATGGCATTTGGCCAAGATTTGTACATGCTGAATGAGCATCTGGCTTTAACCACAGATAATGAAATGGGTTGATTGCTGGATGGGGATTGTATGGTCATATGAGGATAACGATGAGCATTCCTGGCAAGTTCGTGTCGTACCAATCTGATGTAATCAAACGACTTGCCGGAAGCACGACAGCTCTGATCCGGTGTTAACTAGTACGGATGCAGAGTTGGTCGGATGCCGGTCGCAATGGAGGTTGGACCGACGCCCCGTATAGGGATGCCTACTTGCTGGTGCCGTGCCAGACGCACTGGATACACCGCTTGTAGTAGCCATTGCCGAGAGTAAAGGAACGTAGCCCGGTTTTACCGGTAGAACGCTGGATCATACTGAGGTGTTAGATCGTGTTATTTGTGAGAGTCGAATCACGCCCTCTTTCGCGTAGATCCCCTCATGTGCCGGTGGCACGATCATCGTTAATAAAAGAATTGAATGCAATGTAACTTCGTACATGGGTAAGTATGAGCGTATCTCGACTACGACGTTTGGAATGGGACGAATGGAGTAGGAAGACGGAAGTTCATACTCTCTTGTGTTCGAGTTATTATTGTGTCGTGTGCATTGTCCTGGTGAATGTCCTGTGCATACTGGTGGATGTAATGCTGTGATTGAGTGACTGATTGACGTTGACTGCTGAGTCATGTCGAGCATTGCATTATGTATGGCTGAAGCTGGTAAGTGTGCATGTGGATGATGGTTATATTGTTAACTGTGGATAGTTGCTATATGGGCATGTGTGATTTGTGAGCTTCGGTTAGGATGCCCTGGGCGAATCAGTTTCCTAACCGAGCTTAGGCTTGATTCATTGAGATTTATTCTCACCCCGTCGTGGGATAAAATTTCAGGTCCCAAGTGACGAAGCCTCGTGGACGCCATGGATTGGCTGTTGGAGCAGTCTATTGAAGTAAGTGAGAAGTTGACCTCACCTGACCAAGTGACCTTTAGAGGTTTTGTCTAGTCGCCCCGAAGTATGGGGTTGTGTACATCCGTTAGTATGAATAAGGTCTTGATTGGTTTGCTGGTATGTATGAATTAGGATTTTCATTTTGTGAATGTCGATTGTGACTGCCTACTTTTCTATCCTTGTTTGTTTATGCTGTCAGGGAGTTAGAATGTTTCCGCATGCGTAGTTAAGTGATAGGTCGATAGCGTGCCTGGGAAGCTATCTCTATGACCTCGTGGCGATTTGGCAAGGGATGTCACGGGCTCAAGAGTCGGGGCGTGACAAGTTCAATTTCGAGGACGAAATTTCCTAAGTGGGGGAGAGTTGTGACGCCCTAGAAATCCGACGTCAGTAAAGTCCAAGAATTCGATAAAATTGATTAAGAATGAAATTCAGTCGATAAATTTATATTGGATTGAAAGGACTGAAGAGACGAAGTTTGGACGAATTCTGAAGTTCAGTCGGTTTAGATTAGGTTCCGAATTCTTAGTCGCCGTAAATTAGGATTTCAATCCTCGAGACCCGAGCCTAATCCCGACCGAGCCTAGCCTAAGAATTGCTAAAAATACCCTTCGTCCGGTGTACCAAATTTCGTTTCAGTCCAGAATCGTTAAATGACCGTTTTGCCCTCAATTATTTGCAAATATGACAAATTCGCCACAAAAGTCCTTAGTGGACCCCACCAGCCATCTTCATCAGCCCCCCCTCTCTCTCTCTCTCTCTTTCCCCTGTTCACGCGAGAACCCCCCTAGACCGAATGTCATCCTTCCTTCCACCTTCTCCCCCGTCGGATTTTGGCGCGACCACCACCCATCTCTGGCAGCCACCACCTCCAACAGCTCCCCACCGTCACTCCCGACCCCTCTGTCCCCGCCGTTGGCCGTCGGAAGCCGCGAAACCACCGCGAGAACCCAACCCCTGTTCGGCCCCCTGCAGACCCGAGCACGTCGGGGCTTCCCCCAGCCGTCCGGGACGTCGCCGCCGCCACCCACCACCTCGGTCATGTCCCTCAACCTCCCCTCAACATCCTTGACCCAACCCCGCCACCGATTAGCCATCGGATCCGCCGGAATCCGCCCCGAAGCCCTCGGTACCCTGTTTTAGAGCTCGGTTCGGATTTTCTTCAATCCGGCCGTTCCGCCGTCCACCGCCGTGCACCGCCACCACCATCGAACGCCCCGAACCCCCTCCCACCTTTCCTCAGCTCGGCGGAGCTCGCCGCCGCGCGTGGTGGCCGAAGGACCGCTCGAAAGTTTCCCCTATTTTCTGTCGCCGAGTGCCCAGTCGTTGCCGGTTCTGTGCTGCCGCTGTTTTGCTGTCCTCGGCCGTTCACCGTCGCCCTCAGCCTGTCCCGAAGACTTCCCTCGACCCCTAGGTAAGATCCTCGGCCTTGGCTGTTCTCGTCCCTGCCCGTGGGGTCGGGAATCGCCGGAAATTCGCTCGGAACCCCTGTTTTAACCGCCGGCCCGTTCTGTTTTAGGTTGCCGCCGCTCGTCAGAGCTTCGCCGTCGCCGACCACCTGTCCCGACAATCTCGCGGGACTTCCCTGAGTCATTTCCGAGGTTTTAGGTTTTTCGCCGCCGTCGCCGTCCGTTGAAACCGCCCGAGCCTATTCGCTTGTGAGTTGACCCTAAACCTTGGTTATGGTGCTAATTGCGCCTAGGGTTAGCTGGTTGTGAAATTTAGGTACACGATCGAGGCCGGTCTAAATAGAAATTGGGATTAGGATAAATGGCCGATCGATTTGGTTAGCTGGATTGATTAAGTTGTCTGTGGCTAGTTGTTGTTAGAATATTGATTGATTGATTGATTGATTGGGCGATGGATTGCCATTTTGTGATCGCAAGTGAGCGATAGGCCAGAGACGAGCGAGCGATTAATTGCTAAATTGAACTGATTAATAAATAACATGGCCTGAATTGAGCTGGATGTTATTTGATTGAGTTTGATTACTCGGGATTGAGTTATGACTTCGTTGATTGAATCGCTTCACTGACATGCCTGATTAGGTGTAGTGAATGTTCTTTGACTGTCAATCGTTGATTGAGGGTTAATCACCATGTGTGTGGTTGCTATGACTAGTGGGTAGTCAGCATGTGCATATGACCGTGTGCGAAGTCAAAATACATATTTTGGCACGAAAATGGCATTTGGCCAAAGTTTTTACATGCCTGGGTGAGCATCCGGCTTTAACCAAAGATAATGAAATGGGTTGATTGCTGGATGTGGAATGTATGGTCATATGACAAAAAAACGATGATGTTCCTGGCAAGCTCGTGTTCTATGATTTGGACGGAACCATACGACTTGCCAGAAGCACGATAGCTCTGGTTCGGTGTTAACAAGTACGGATGCAGAGTTGGTCGGATGCCGGTCGCAATGGATGTTGGACCGACGCCCCGTATAGGGATGCCTACTTGCTGGTACCGTGCCAGACGCACTGGATACACCGCTTGTAGTAGCCGTTGCCGAGAGTAAAGGAACGTAGCCCGGTTTGACCGGTAGAACGCTGGATCACACTGAGGTGTTAGATCGCGTTATGTGTGAGAGTCGAATTACGCCCTCTTTCGCGTAGATCCTCTCATGTGCCGGTGGCACGATCATCATTAATAAAAAGGATTGAATGCAATGTAACTTTGTACATTGGTAGGTATGAGCGCATCCCGACTTCGACGTTTGGAATGGGACAAATGGAGTAGGAAGACGGAAGTTCATACTCACTTGTGTGCGAGTTATTATTGTATTGTGTGGATTGTCCTAGTGAATGTCCTGTGCATACTGGTGGATGTAATGCTGTGATTGAGTGATTGATTGACGTTGACTGTTGAGTCGAGTCAAGCATTGCATTATGTGTGGCTGAAAGTTGATAAATATGCATGTGGATGTTTTTGATGTTGTGACTGTGTTTTGAGAGTTATTTATGTCTATGTGAGTCGTCGGTTAGGACCCCCTAGGCGAATCAATTTCCTAACCGAGCTTAGGCTTGATTCATTGAGATTTATTCTCATCCCGTCGTGGGATAACAATTTCAGGTCCATTCGGTTGGAGCTTCGTGGATGCCAAGGATTGGCTATTGGAATTGTCTATTGAAGTAATTGGGGAGTTGACCTTACTTGACTGAGTGACCTTTTGAGGTCTAGTGAGCCGCCCTGAAGAAAGGGGTTATTTGAGTTGGCTATAGCCCAGTACGGTTAAGATCCATTTGTTTATTTTGGTTGACTTGTACAGATTTATTTTTGAATGATTGTTGTGACTACCTACTTTTCTATCCTTGTTTGATTTTGTTGTCAGGGAGTCAAAATGTTTCTGCATGCGTAAGTTAATGTTAGATTGATAGTGTGCCTGGGACGCTATCTCTATGACCTCGTGGCGATTTGGCAAGGGATGTCGCGGGCTCGAGAGTCGGGGCATGACACACAGGGCCTTTGGCTAGTGGTTAGCGATGGTGGGGCGAGGGCTTGCACAGCCCTCATAGCTGCAAGTCCTTTTTTTTTTTTTAGTTTTTAGCATATTTGTCTAATTTTTAATATATTTTTAACTTTTAGCTTTTTTAGTGCTGACTTGTTCCTATGGTGAGCCACGTAAGCTTAAGCTATTAATAAAAAATACCACTTGGGTTTTTCAGCCTAGTAGACTGGAGCTAGCACTCAATAATCATTTCTCAATAAAATTTACACTAAAGTGAGGTATTACACAAATTTTGACACTACTAATATATGTTTCTCCATCCTTAATGTTCAAGTTCTCATAAATACATATTTTTTGTTTGTCTGTTAGATTTTATTATATGACTAACTAGTCACTATTTTACGGTTTCTATTTTGCATCATGGTCAATAAGTAACATTTTTTTTCCTAATAAAACACATACCGACTCAATTCATATTATTTAAATGCTTCTATATTTAACTAAATCATGAAATATTTATTTTTTATTATTTGTAAAAAATAATATTACTAAAATACTATCATGCAATTGAATTTTTTAATATTTTTAAAAATATTTTTATTTTAAACAATTAACTTTTATTATTAAATAAAATTATCTACTTTTTTAAATTAATTAATTTTTATTATTAAAAATTATTCTTTATTCTTTATTTTTTAAAAATTAAATTTTCACCTTTAATTTTATTTTCCGTTATCTTCGGGGAGTCGGCAGACGGTGGGAGTCGGCATGCGGCGGTGGTGGCCGGCAACATTCCAAAACAATATTTATTTTTATTTTTATTTTTATTTTTCTTTCTTTGTTTTACTTATAAAAAATTAAAATTAAAAAGTACAAAATATAAACTAATATACTTGAATTAAGGCCCATTTACAAGTGGGTGCTTGGGAACCTGCAGGTCACGGGCTGAAAATGGATCGGACTAAGGCCGATATTTGAATAGGCTTTATAAGCTCAAACCCATATCTAACCCAGTTTTTAAATTTGCTAAACTCATATGTGACCCAAGTGAATAAAAGTGAGTTTTGACAAAAAAATAATAATAATAATAATAAAAGTGGGTTAAAAAATGGATCAATGACCCATATTGACATCTCTATTAGCCGCTAAGAAATCCACAATGAATTTAGATATTTACAATGCTTCAATTACTTAAGTGTTTCCAGCAACCAATTACGCCCAAAGCAAAAGTCCACAAGTGCTATTTCACAATCTCCCACAAAGAAATCACTCAGAATGCTCACGGAAGAAAAATCTAACATTCCATTTATTTCTTCTAGTGTGCATAATAACCGGGTGCAGCTCCATCTCTTTTATTGATAATATTTGTATCTAAAGTAGGAAACCCGGTGAAACTAGAAAACTTACTTGTATTGGGTTTGCCTCACAAGATCAAACTCGAGATATATTTTCAAGGAAATCGCTGTGAAGAAAGGTTCAAAGAGATGAGCAACGAAAGGACCATATACAAAGGTAATTGGATTTACTATATGAACTGTTTAATTGTAAGTTTTTTTTTTCTTTTCACTTACATCATCCCTCCGTTGCATTTTGTTAGAAAATCAATATTAGATAACTGGAATAGTTTTATCTAATTAATTTAGAAGTTAATTTTTTTTTTCAAAATAACGTGAAGGGAAGTGGTACATAATGGAGCTTTGTGATGATGTGGCTCGACCCACACCCGGTTGATCCTTACCTTCTTATTATTAATAGATTACAGGGTAAGAACAGTAGGAGTGCCACAACTTTTGTACATAGATTACTTGAGTGCCACAACTTTTTTTTCGATCACCTGAGTGCCTCAACTTTTAAATATGGATCACTTGAGTACCACTTTCGGCGAAAGTCGATTACTTGAGTATCAATTCTGGTAAATCGTCCTACGTGGAATTTTTTATCGTTATTTTATTTATTTATTAATGACACGTCAATTTTTTGTCGTCCTACGTCGGCAACCACGGGCATTCTCGTCGGCTTGAAGAAGAGGGATTCCGGCGACCCTCACCGGCAACGATTGGCCAACCCACGGGCATCGGCTGGCTTACCCTGGGCCGGCGAGGACGCGTCGGTCCTCAGCGATGGCCGTTGCGGCCTCTGTGGCCGTGGTCGAGGGCACGAAGGCCCACGGTAAATCTGAGCAAGGGCCCTCACGGCCCATCGGCCATGGGCGAGGGGGTCTCAATTCTCGCATTTGTGACAACAATCGCGGGTCTAATCGCTTGGGCCAACGGATCTAGGGTTTGTGCATTTGTGGGTGGCCGAGGTCGCGTGACCCTCGGCGTCGCCTCGCATGGCTTCTTTGAGGCAGCTGGGGCTTCGGACGCGATGAAGATGAGCTTGGTGCAAATCTGAGGCTGCAGTGGATGGCCTCTGTTTTTGGTACTCCAAAACAGAGCATCACTGTGAGAAGAAGGGAGAGGGAGAGAAGGAGGAAGAGGAAGAGGGCGAAGGCAGAGGTGGGTGACGAGGAGAAAGAGGACAGAGAGGTACAGCTGAAGGGGACGGAGGCGGAAGCGGGCGGAGGAGAGGGTGGCCGGTCGGCCGGGGGCCGGCGGGGGTCGCCAAGGGCCCGTCAGACAAGTAAATAAGAAAAAAAAATTAACCAAAAAATTATGAAAAATTACACATGTATATCAATATATTCGAAAAAATCAATTGCCGGTGCCATATAAGCATTTCCGAACGCCACCTTAGCTTTTTCGATTGCCACGTAAGCTTTTCCGATCGCCACGTAAGCAATGGCACTAAAGTGATCCATACTTAAAAGTTGACGCACTCAGGTGATCGAAAAAAAAGTTGTGGCACTCAAGTGACCTCCGTACAAAAGTTGTGGCACTCCTACTGTTCTTACCCGAATAGATTACAATCAAAGAGTGAGCACAAGCAAAGCAGAGAAACAAATATTCCCCCAACTTCAAATGACCTCACCTCCATCAAAGCAGCTTAGAACATCAGGGCGAAAGACTCCCAAGACAAGCCAACATTCAAGACCACCAGGAAACAAATTTCCAGGATCACACCACCACATCCTAGCCTCTAGGAACCACAAATATTTCTCTGCACTGAGACTGAACTAGAGAACTACAGTTGAGCATGCTGCCCATTCTGCAGAAACAGCCACTCGTACTCCGGAGAAGATAGCAGCACTAGTAACCTCAAAGTCAACCACTTGCTGCATGTTATTCCTCGTGAGCCATATGTATGGTGCATAGTTGCACACCACGCAACTTCAAGATTGATACATTTGATGGCTCTACGTATCCAGTTAGCACAGATATATACATTGCTCAGCTCAGGGTCCCAACTCATCGACACTCGATTAACTCTAGCTCCACATCTCCTATAAACTTGTGTTCACAAATACATGCAAATTTCCCAATCACGAAAGAGGTAATCTCTTCACCCAGAAAAAGAGCCACAAACGAGACATCATCATTTAAAACAGGATTCCATTTCTTCAAGTTCTTCCTGATAGACAACTTCAAAATGGCCAATGTGACGTCCTGGAAATCCCAATTTATGTAAGATTCGGAACTCACTATAAGAATACTATATGGAATTATAGTCGACAATTATTTTGGACCGTTAGGACCGAAGTGACGATAATTTGGACGAATTTCGAAATTTCGATCGTTTTAGATTAGGAATCGATTTCTTATCCTTTTTGACTTAGATTTTCGACTTTCGCGCCTAACCTAATCCCGATCAAGCCTAGCCAGTGAAATTCCAAAATTTTCTGTTCGTCCAGTGCGCCAAATTTTCATTTCAGTCTCGGCATGGCCAAAAGACCAAAATGCCCCTACCCTAATTTTCATAGGACAAAGGCCATTAAGCTAATGGATAAGTTGCCCCCAAAGTCTCCATTTGGACCCACCATCCTCTCTTCCCCATGCAGCCCATCAACGCACGTCTGTTCTCTCTCTCTCTCTTCTCTTGGCCGCTGCTTTTTCTTCTTTCTTCTTTCCCTGCGGTTTTGTTGTGGACGACGCACGGCCGAGCTCCCTCTCCCTCTTCCTCTTGCTTCTTCGTGCGACAACCACCCCCAAGCCGACCACCAAGACGTCCAGCCACCTCCTGCCGTCGCCCCAAGCCCAGTCCCGGCCGCCGTTCGCCGCCGGCAGCCTCGGGGAAGCTCACCGAAGACAGGCTCTGTTTCGGCCTCTGCAACCCCAGCCATTCCAAATCCTGTCCCGGCCGTTCGCGACACCACCAGGCCCGGCCACCACCTCACGGCGGACCACCAAGCTCCCCTCGACAACTCTGAACCGGTCCCGCCGCCTGCCGTTCGACGGAGCCGCCGCGGTAAGTCTTGGAACCGCCGGTGCTCTGTTTTGAGCCCGGTTCGGTTTTTCTTCGACCTCGGCCGTTTCCGACTGCCCCGCCGCTCGTCACCACCTCTAAACGACTCCTCTGACACCCCTCTTGCTTTCCCCAGCTCATGGAAGACCGTCGTCGCCGGTGGAGCTCGTGAGAAGCCCCGAAGTCCTCCCCTGTTCTCGGCCGCGACATACCCTGTTTTTTGCCGATTCTGTGGGTGGCTGCACCGCCGCCGTCGGCCGCCTTCCGCCACCCTCCGCCGGTCCTAGCTGAGCCCCTCCGACCCCTAGGTAAGTCTAGTACCCTTGGTTGACCTCGCCGTGGCTCGTGGGATCGAGAACCACCCTAAACCGCCATATTTTCCCTGTTTTGTGCACTGGACAGGTTCTGTTTCGCCGCCGGCCGTCGCTCGCCGGAGCTCCGTCGCCGGCCGTCGCTCGCCGGAGCTCCGTCTGTTGGTGGATCTTTTGTGGGGGTACCATTTTGGAGTAGATGAGAGTTGACCTTACCCGGACTCCTGTATCTTTTTGAGAGTCTTATAGGGCCACCCCGAAGCATGGGGTTGTATATATTAGCTGTTAGCTCTGTAAGGTCATGGATCATCTATTCTCATCTGTTTAGTACTTCTGTTTTATCTGACTGGTTGTTTCTTCTTCTCTATCCCATGATGATCTTATTCGTTTGGAAGTTACACGTTCCGCATGCGCCATATGTTAGTAGGTCGATAGTCCGCCTGGGACGCTATCCTTCGTGACCTAGTGGCGATTTGGCAAGGGATGTTGCGAGCTCGAGAGTCGGGGCGTGACATCCCCGCCTAAGGTGGTATCAAAGCAAGGTCGGCCTGATCCATCTGGTCATTGGCTTGGAGTGATAAGGAGCGTTGGGAAAATGGGATAGTTAGTAGATTTATGAGCTTTGTGCTTGTGATTGCTTTTGTGCTTTAAGTATTGGGGTCGCCTTCTGACCGCGTTTGCTATGGGGTAAGCAGGACTCTGTATCATTTCTGCATAATGAGCGGACGCGGTAAGAGAGCGCCCCGAGCGCCGCGAACGAGACCTGTCAGACCGATCGGGGAGATCGTGGGTGGTAGTGGAGTGCCCGCAGCTGCTGGACCTTCTAGGCAGGAGCCGACAATGGCTCATGTTATGCTAGCGCTGGGAACTATTGGGGACCTCATGGGGCAGCAGGTGAGGGATATGAATGCTGCTGCCGTTGCTGCTGCTGGAACTCAACCGGTAAACCCTCCTGCTAGAGAAGTGAATGAAGGGCGTCAGGCCCAGTAGTTGATAGAGCAGTTCCTTAAGATGCAGCCGCCTAAGTTTACTGGGAGTGGAGATCCTGAAGCTGCAACCTTGTGGATTGAGGAATTGGAAAAGGCGTTTGTCCTTTTGAGATGTACCGAGGAGGAAAAGATCATTTTAGCTGTCTATCAATTGCAAGGGAATGCAAGCTTCTGGTGGAGAGCCTCAAAGGACAGAGTTTTTCCAGAGGGTACGGCCCAGACATGGGGTGCCTTCGTGCAAGCTTTTAATGACAAGTACTTTTCACATACTGCAAGGAAACAGAAGATGGATGAGTTCCAACGCCTATGCCAGAACCAGCTGACTGTAGACCAGTATGAGGCTAAGTTCGCCGAACTTTCTAAGTACGCACCGAGGATGGTGACTGACCCTGAGGATAAGGCGAGAAGGTTTATGGACGGATTGAAACTTGAGATTCAGAGCTGGCTAGTACCTCTCTATCTGAAGGATTACAAAGAAATCTATGAGAGAGCTCAAATGGTGGAACGACATCTGGTAGAGAAGTTTACCGCATCTGGATCGCGGTTTACGCTCCCGAATAGTTTTGACAGGAGGCAAGGGAAGAAACCCATGTTTAGCAACAGGAGTCGCATCCCACCCAATCGCCGAGGGGCGATCAGCAAGCCAATGTTTCGTCAGCACGAGTGGGGCAATCTGTGCCGCCAGAGGCATGGACCTGGTCCTTGCCCATTTGGAAGTGGTGCCTGCTTTGGTTGTGGCCAGCTGGGTCATCAAGTGAAGGATTGCCCACAGAGGAAAGGCAGACAAGCGCTGCCACAACAGGGAGGACCACCGAGAGGGGCTGCGCCACCGAATTTGCAGAACCGTCCACCAGCACAAGGAAGGGTGTTTGCTGTCACCCGGGAAGCGGCGAAGGATTCGCCGACCGTTACAGGTACGGTCCTCTTGCATAACCAAGTAGCTTATGCTTTGTTTGATCCAGGTGCTACGCATTCGTTTGTTGCCGATCAGTTTGTTAAGTTATCTGAATTGAACTTGGTGCCTTTGGATGTTATGTTTAAAGTTTCTACGCCTTTAAAGGATAGTGTGGTAGCTACAGTAAGCTGTCCTGATTGTAGACTGGTTGTGGATGGTCATGAGAGTAGGATAAACCTGGTTGTTCTGGAAATGTATGACTTTGATTTGATTGTGGGGATGGATTGGCTGACAAAGCAACGGGCCACGATGGACTGCTTTAATAAGGTGATTCGGTTTAATCCGATGGTAGGTACTAGCTTTGAATTTAGTGGAAATTGAGGAGGAACCTCGACTGTTATGATATCGTCGCTTGAGGCGACCCGACTGTTAGAATGTGGTTGCCAAGGTTATTTGGCTTCTGTGGTTGATACGACTACTGAGGACTTGAAGTTGGAGAATATTGCTATCGTGTGTGAATTCCCAGATGTTTTCCCTCGGGATTTACCTGGTTTGCCACCAGAAAGGGAAATTGAGTTTGTTATAGAGTTAGCTCCTGGGACGGAGCCAATCCCTAAGGCGCCATATAGGATGGCTTTGTCGGAGTTGAAGGAACTCAAGGTACAGATGCAGGAGTTGTTAGATAAAGGGTTCATTCGCCCTAGTGCATCGCCTTGGGGAGCACCTGTTCTGTTTGTCAAGAAAAATGATGGATCTCTGAGATTGTGTATCGACTATAGGCAGTTGAATCAAGTGACGATCAAGAATAAGTACCCACTACCGAGGATTGATGACTTGTTTGACCAGTTGCAAGGAGCGTCGATATTTTCTAAGATCGATCTACGGACGGGATACCATCAGTTGAGAATCCGGAAAGAGGATATACCGAAATCGGCATTTAGAACACGCTATGGACATTATGAGTTTACTGTGATGCCGTTTGGTTTGACGAATGCTCCTGCCGCTTTTATGGATTTAATGAACAGGGTGTTTAGCGAGTTCTTGGATCGTTTCGTGATTGTGTTTATAGACGACATCCTAGTGTACTCAAAGAGTGCTGAAGATCATGAACAACACTTGAGGGTAGTTCTGGAAACTCTAAGAGTGCATCAGTTGTATGCTAAGTTCAGCAAGTGCGAGTTTTGGCTAGCTCGCGTGGCATTTTTAGGCCATGTGGTTTCTGGTGAAGGTATTGCTGTGGATCCAGCTAAGATTGAGGCAGTTATGGATTGGCCAAGACCGACGACCGCTACGGAGATTAGAAGTTTCTTGGGTTTGGCAGGCTATTACAGACGATTTGTGGAGAGGTTTTCAGCTGTAGCCTCGCCTTTGACTAAGCTGCTGAAGAAAGACATGAAATTCGAGTGGACAGACAAGTGCGAGCGTAGTTTTCAAGAGCCTAAACATAGGCTAACTATGGCTCTTGTTCTGACAATTCCGTCTGGTCCTGGTGGTTATGAAATTTATAGCGATGCTTCGCTTAGAGGATTTGGTTGTGTCCTGATGCAACATGGTAGAGTAGTAGCGTATGCATCTCGTCAATTGAGACCTCATGAGTTGAATTATCCCACACACGATCTGGAGTTGGCTGCGGTCGTGTTTGCTTTGAAGATCTGGAGACACTATCTGATTGGTGAAAGCTTTCAAGTGTATACTGACCACCAGAGTCTGAAGTATCTGTTCTCCCAGAAGGAGTTGAACATGAGACAGCGCCGATGGATGGAACTACTTAAAGATTATGATTACGAGATTCTGTATCATCCGGGTAAGGCGAATAAGGTTGCAGATGCCCTAAGTAGAAAATCAGTGATTGCTCAATTACGTGTTCATGAGTGGCGTTTGCTAGAGCAAGTAAGAGACTCAGATTTCAAGTTTGAGATAAGTCATTTATCAAGTCTTGTGGCAACTTTGAGAATCGAGCCGGAGGTTCAGGTTAAGATTAAGACCCTGCAGTCTACAGATCACGTCATTCAAAAGATCATTCAGGAGGATTCAGCTAAACGAAGGGTCGATTTCCAAGTGGCTGAGGATGGAATACTGAAGTTCAGAGGACGTTTGGTTGTGCCTGCCAATGAGAGTTTAAAGGAAGAAATCTTATCGGAAGCACATCGTAGTAATTATAGTATTCATCGTGGGAGTACAAAGATGTATCAGAACCTGAAGCAGCATTATTGGTGGAATGGCATGAAAGCGGATATAACCAAGCATGTGGCTAAGTGTTTGACCTGTCAGCAGGTCAAGGCGCAGCACTGTAAGCCTAGAGGATTGCTGCAGCCTTTGCAAATTCCGAAGTGGAAATGGGAGCATATCACGATGGACTTTGTCATGGGATTACCAAGGAGTCAGAGAGGACATGATTCAATATGGGTAGTAGTGGACAGATTGACGAAGTCAGCGCACTTCATTGCAGTGAGAAAGGATTTCGCTTTAGACAGATATGCAGAACTTTATGTGAGACACATTGTGAGATTACATGGAGTGCCAGTGACGATCACCTCTGATCGAGATCCTAAGTTCACTGCTACGTTTTGGAAAAGTCTGCAAACAGCATTGGGGACGAAACTACAGTTTAGTACGGCCTGTCACCCACAGACAGATGGGCAGTCTGAAAGGACAATTCAAACCTTAGAGGACATGTTGAGGGCATGTGTTTTGGATTTTAAGGGCAGTTGGGAAGAACAATTGCATTTGGTTGAGTTTGCTTACAATAACAGTTACCAGCAGAGTATAAAGATGGCACCTTTCGAGGCATTGTATGGCAGAGCTTGTAGAACGCCAGTCTGTTGGGAAGAAGTTGGTGAACGAAAGATCACCGGCCCTAAACTAGTGGAGCAGTCAATGGAAGCGATTAAGGTGATTAGAGACCGACTGAAGACAGCGCAGAGTCGCCAGAAAAATTATGCAGATAAGAGGCGCAGACCTTTGGAATTTCAGATAGGCGACCATGTTTTTCTGAAGGTGTCGCCTATGAGAGGGATATCCCGCTTTGGCAAGAAAGGGAAATTGAGCCCAAGGTACGTGGGACCGTTTGAAATCCTGGAGCGGATTGGAAATTTGGCTTATCGTCTTGCGTTGCCGCCGAGACTTGCCCAAGTGCATAATGTCTTCCACGTGTCGATGCTGAGAAAGTACGAACCGGACCCCGCTCATGTGCTGAGTTACGAAGAGATTGATCTGGACGAGCGAGCCTCGTACGTGGAACGACCAGTTAGGATTGTGGATAGGAAAGAACAAGTACTCCGGACCAAGACGATCCCTTTGGTCAAGGTGATTTGGCAACACCATGGTACCGAAGGAGCTACCTGGGAAAGCGAGGAAGTTATGAAGAGTAGTTATCCTTATCTTTTTGAATAGTTGGGACTATGCTGTAATTTCGAGGACGAAATTTCCCAAGTGGGGGAGAGTTGTGACGTCTTGGAAATCCCAATTTCTGTAAGATTCGGAACTCACTATAAGAATACTATATGGAATTATAGTCGACAATTATTTTGGACCGTTAGGACCGAAGTGACGATAATTTGGACGAATTTCGAAATTTCAATCGTTTTAGATTAGGAATCGATTTCTTATCCTTTTTGACTTAGATTTTCGACTTTCGCGCCTAACCTAATCCCGATCAAGCCTAGCCAGTGAAATTCCAAAATTTTCTGTTCGTCCAGTGCGCCAAATTTTCATTTCAGTCCCGGCATGACCAAAAGACCAAAATGCCCCTACCCTAATTTGCATAGGACAAAGGCCATTAAGCTAATAGATAAGTTGCCCCCAAAGTCTCCATTTGGACCCACCATCCTCTCTTCCCCATGCAGCCCATCAACGCACGTCCCTTCTCTCTCTCTCTCTTCTCTTGGCCGCTGCTTTTTCTTCTTTCTTCTTTCCCTGAGGTTTTGTTGTGGACGACGCACGGCCGAGCTCCCTCTCCCTCTTCCTCTTGCTTCTTCGTGCGACAACCACCCCCAAGCCGACCACCAAGATGTCCAGCCACCTCCTGCCGTCGCCCCAAGCCCAGTCCCGGCCGCCGTTCGCCGCCGGCAGCCGCGGGGAAGCTCACCGAAGACAGGCTCTGTTTCGGCCTCTGCAATCCGAGCCGTTCCAAATCTTGTCCCGGCCGTTCGCGACACCACCAAGCCCGGCCACCACCTCACGGCGGACCACCAAGCTCCCCTCGACAACTCTGAACCGGTCCCGCCGCCTGCCGTTCGCCGGAGCCGCCGCGGTAAGTCTTGGAACCGCCGGTGCTCTGTTTTGAGCCCGGTTCGGTTTTTCTTCGACCCCGGCCCTTTCCGACGGCCGCGCCTCTCGCCACCACCTCTAAACGACTCCTCTGACTCTCCTCTTGCTTTCCCCAGCTCATGGAAGACCGTCGTCGCCGGTGGAGCTCGTGAGAAGCCCCGAAGTCCTCCCCTGTTCTCGGCCGCGACATACCCTGTTTTCTGCCGATTCTGTGGGTGGCTGCACCGCCGCCTTCGGCCGCCTTCCGCCGCCCTCCGCCGGTCCTAGCCGAGCCCCTCCGACCCCTAGGCAAGTCTAGTACCCTTGGCCGACCTCGCCGTGGCTCGTGGGATCGAGAACCACCCTAAACCGCCCTATTTCCCCTGTTTTGTGCACTGGACAGGTTCTGTTTCGCCGCCGCTTGCCGGAGCTCCGTCGCCGGCCACCTGTCCCAGCGACCTCGTGGGACCTTCCCGAGGTGTTCCCGAAGGTTTGGTCCAATTCGCCGCACGGTTGACCTTTTTGGTTCTCGTGAATCGCCGCCGCCTCCGCCGCCGCCGCCGCCGTCGCCGCCGCCGTCGCCGCCGACCGTCCGGACCTCCCGAGCTCACTCTCTCAGTGAGTTGACCCTAACCCTTAGTTAGGGCGCTAATTGCGCCTATGATTAGTCGATTGTGAAATTTGGGTACTCGATTGGGGCCGGTTTAGTTAGAAATTGGGTTAGGTTAAATGGCCGATCGTTTAGGTTAATTGAGGTGATTTTATTATCTGTGGCCAATTGTGATAAAATTTGTGATTGATTGATTGGGTGATAATTCGTAGATTGTGGTTCGATTACGAGCGAACGATTGGAGTGTTAAATCAATCTGGTTAATAATTGTCATGGCACGAATTGAGCTTGATATTGCCTGATTGAATTGGTTGCTCGTGATTTAGTCATTAACCTCATGGGTTTGATCACCTCGTTGACATGCCTGACTGAATGTCTTAATTGGTCGTGGGCCGAGTCTGATAGCATGTCTGTATGAGTATTTGGCATTAATCAAAGATAATTAATGAATCGATTGCCAAGTGTGAATTGTGTGGTCACATGAGGGACAGATGACGAGTACCTGGCAAGTTCGTTTGGTACTGTTTGTGCACTTACTGTACCTATTGTAAACGACTTGTCAAAAGCACGATAATTCATGCCCCGTGCCAGACGTACGGTCTTAAGGAATTATCGGATGCCGGTCGCTGCTTGTGATGGACCGACGCCCCGTTTAGGGATGCCTGCTGGCTGGTGCCGTGCTGGGTGCACTGGATACACCGCCTGTAGTAGCCGTCGTTGAGAGGGAAATGGGACGTAGTCCGGTTCTACCGGAAGGACGCTAGATCGCACTAAAGTGCTGGATCGCGTTGTGGAATTGGATCACGCCAGTGGCGCGGGTCATCTGAAAGGAGTGAGTTGTGTGGTGCCTGATGTATACTGGATTTGTGATGCCTTGATGGGTTGTTTAATATGTTATGACTATATCTTGTTGAGTTATGCGACTGAACTGTATGTTGGTTGTGGTGCTTAGTATATTCTGGGCGAATCAATGTCCTAACTGAGCTTAGGCTTGATTCACTGAGATTTATTTCTCAGCCCGTCGTGGGTTAACCTTTCAGGTCCGAAGTAATGGAAAGGCCCGTGCGATTCGGTACCCCTACCCACTCGTCTCACGATGTCACGTCTCATCCGGTTCCAGGTACGGATCAGGTCTGGGAGCGTCACGTCACGACGATATGGGTCAATGAGGGGATGCCACTTCTGGTGGCTCATCTCTTCAAGGCCTGGTACCTTCGTGACGGGATTGATCTCTACGGCCCGGTTCGTGGGTTTGAGGGACCGCCTATTCAGGGGGTCGCTAATGCCCCCGCTTGGGACCCGATGGACATTGACACGCCTGACGGGGAGGTAGTGGATCCCGAACCCGGCACGCAGCCTGAGGTCGAGCCCGAGGAGTCAGTAGCCTCTTCTGTGCAGTCAAGTAATAGTTCTTTTGACGATCCCAACAACCCGGCACCTCCGTTGGGGCCGCCGTGATCACTAGTCTGAACTGTGATCTTTTTGGTCTGTTGGTGGATCTTTTGTGGGGGTACCATTTTGGAGTAGATGAGAGTTGACCTTACCCGGACTCCTGTATCTTTTTGAGAGTCTTATAGGGCCACCCCGAAGCATGGGGTTGTATATATTAGCTGTTAGCTCTGTAAGGTCATGGATCATCTATTCTCATCTGTTTAGTACTTCTGTTTTATCTGACTGGTTGTTTCTTCTTCTCTATCCCATGCTGATCTTATTCGTTTGGAAGTTACACGTTCTGCATGCGCCATATGTTAGTAGGTCGATAGTCCGCCTAGGACGCTATCCTTCGTGACCTAGTGGCGATTTGGCAAGAGATGTTGCGAGCTCGAGAGTCGGGGCGTGACAGCCAACCAGCCTATGAAACTACGTTCAGCTATATTAGACATGAACCACACCATTATGCTGAGGCACCTTCGCAGAGAAGCTCGGATCTTGCTCCAAGAACGATTTGTAGTAAACTGCCCTGGAGAAGAAACTCCCCAGTGACCTTATCAGTCGACTGCATATTAGGAGAAATATTCCCAAACAAGGCAGCTTGAATTTGCAGCGGTCCTTCAGACCTTGCAGCAGGCCATTGACACGCTCCATTCTCAAAGACGTCAGCAACTTTTGCTTTGAGAGGAAGTCCGACACCATACCCAATTTCACAAGAAAAAGAAAAAAAAAATCCAGAATAGGTCCTAGGATGCAATGGATCCAGCCACAAAAATGCATTCTTTCCATCACGAATGAGTGCGACATGTTGTGGTAAAATATGCAGATCTGTTTCACCTCATGGAAGATTCTTGTGACATGGAATTCAGATCAGCAGATTACACAGTTCACTTGTGATGACATTGGACTAGCGAGCTTCAACTACAGTGTTTGTTTGGTTACATGTTGACTGAATATCTCCATTGAAGGCACTCTCATCAATGAACGCGGGCTGCTTCGGGGATGGAAGTACCACATCAGCATTTCCCAACATGAAAACCACTGTGGACATAGTTGGTCTATCCGATGCATACCTTTGCACGCACAAAAGACCAATTTGAATGCACCTCCATACCATGTCCTCAGAATATGTTATGCCCATTGATTTGTCCACAATGTCCATGCATTTTCCTTCTTTCCACAGCTGCCATACCTGGGAAAGAAGACACACCAAATGCCGCGGATTGGGATAATGCGAATGCAGAGGATGGTCAAATTGTGCATTGCAGTGAATTATACAGGAGTTTCGTACTTACATAGCCAATTAAATGGCAACAGGGGTTCATATGATGGGAACCACTATTTCGTTGGCCTGCAATGATCTCCAACAACAAAACACCATAACTGAACACATCTGATTTTATTGAAAACCGGCCTTGGATAGTATACTCTGGTGCCATGTACCCACTACAAAAGCCAGAAAGGGAAGTTATCAGCATCTTACTCATCGAATAAACTTGTTGAACTTTAGGGGAGATAACTAAAGCTTGAAGCTTTAGTATGAAAGAAAATAGTCAGAACCGAGTTCGTTTGTTTTCTTTGTTCTGACATCGTTTTCTTTGTTCTAATTTCTCATTGTCTAATCAAGTGAAGCAGAATTTAATGCTCAAGAAAAACACTTACTATGTCCCGACCACACGCTTCGTTTTTCCTTCAATTTGGTCTCCTCCACATATCCTAGCGATCCCAAAATCTGAAATCTTGGGTTTCAATGCATCATCCAGTAAGACATTGCTAGCTTTCAAATCTCTATGGATTATCCTCAATGTCGAATCCTGGTGTAAATACATGAGTCCTCGAGCCACCCCATATGCGATATTGAACCTTTTCCCCCAATCCAGAAGTGATCTCTTTGTATCATCTGGACCCAATTTGGTCATTTCATCAAGTTATTATCCATCATACTCTCTGTAGGACCGAAATTCTGGTCAGTAGAAGAGAGGACTTACCAAAAAGGAATGAATCGAAGCTTTTATTGGGCAAATACTCATAAATTAACAGTCTCTCATCTTCTTGAATGCAGCAACCTAAGATTTTCACCAGATTCCGGTGTTGGAGTTTGGCAATCAATCTGACTTCATTCTTGAACTCTTCATTTCCTTACCCAGAATATTTCGAGAGTCTTTTAACTGCTATTTCTGTTCCGATATCCGTCATGCCCTGTGAAAATGTTCACATCACAAGAATATTATATATGCCTGACAGATGAAGCCGGTCGCTTGATAGCTGTTATGAGTAGATTTTAAGAATTATTAGGTAGTTCAAGTTGCCAAGAGGATGTGTCTTCTGCACTCATTCCAAGTTGTATGACCTAGAAAAATAAAGAAGCAACATAGACTTGTGCTCTTCTCTACTTCTTCTCCCTCGTCTTTTGCTAGTCACTTACTGGTTTTGTGATGACTAGAAGATCAGCTACGGAGACACCTCCATAGATGTAGCAGAAGTAACTAGATTGCAATACATTTTCGACAATTTCAAAATAGCAAAAGGCTCATTGCAATAAAACCAGCTCGTTTCTGACAATTCTATTCGAAGACATCAATCCTCATGAGCAACAGACAAATGAAGTCTGGTAGACTACACATTTAGTATTTAATAACCGTTTGGATTAAGTCGAAAAGGGAAATCAATTACCTTATATACAAATCCAAACCCGCCTTGGCCAAGCTCATTGGCTGAGGAAAAATTGTTTGTGGCTGCAGCTACAGTTTCAAAATGAAAGAATGGCAGATCTGTTTTTCTTCTACCTTTGCTGTCGAGGTCTTTCAGACCAGGAAGTTCGTCGCAATAGGTTGAGTTTATGGTGACACTAACGAGAGGATTACACCCTCTTCTATCTGCCGGCACACAGTTGAATAAAATCATCGAGAAAGAAAACGAAAGCAATTCCGTAGTGCTTCTCTTTTGCAGTGGAAGGAACAGTCCAAAATTTCCTCCAACAATAACATTATCATTTGTTCCTTAAGACCATTTCACATAGGCTTAATTTCAAGATGAATCGCAATACAGCATTCTCTAATTATCTAGTGTCTGGCAAGCTTCATTGATCAAGGTTTGCAGTATTGAAATGAACCATCCTTTAGCCTAAAATCCTGGCTAGATTAGCTCCAGTTTAAATTTAAGTTATTTCTTAACCCTAGACATTGAAATAAATACCTATTGGTAAAACAAACAGGAACAAATATGGCAGAAAAAGCTTCTATCGAGGCTAGATCATCTCACCTCTTTTCCTCTTCAACAGAAGGCAGTACATAAGGGAGCCTAAGAGCAGCAATAACAGTGCAGACACCGATATCGTTGCCACCACAGCCTTCTTGACAAGACTACTCCTTTTCCTATAGCGAGCTGTCAAAGAAGGCACGAGCAGTGTGCCAATGACATTGAATTTGCAAATGTGAGGAAAATTCATGTAACAAGTCCAGTTTATAATGTGAACTATCAGAAGCCAAAAGTTTCGGCAAGACAAGAGATCAAGAGAATTTCGGACAACAATTACAACCACAGAACAGCAGCAAAAAGTATTTGAAGTTGATATTAGCAATAAATACCTAACTCAATTTCATCCACCCTCACATATAAATCTTGACCCAAGTCTGAATATGCTCTTGTATCTATTAAGTCTCCATACCATTTGAGGCATCCATGCTCCCCCATACTTTTATTTGCAATCGCATAAGCCATGCAATTGCAATCCCTCAGGCAATACTGCTCACACTCCTTCAAGCTCAGGCTCATGTTGACCTGCGCTGTTGAAGTGTCCGGCAACCTCAGCCGTTTCACCTTCACGAAACCTTCCCCACTCCGGCACAGTGACACATTTTGCCTCCTCTTGCACCCACCTGATCCATCCCTTAGGTACCAATCGCCTGGAGACTTGGGCTCGAAGCCGGGAAGGCACATGCAGTCGAACTGGTCTGCGTTGTTTGCACCACAGTTGCCATTAGGCCCACACTCGCTGTAGTAGTCACACAGTTCCTTTGGATGATAATTAAACTCGGTCCACCGCTGCCCTTCATCTTGCCACATGAAGTGTTTAATGAACCCCGACTCATGCACCACATATCGGGTGAGAACTGATGCATTGATGACGCCATACATCAGAGAAACCTCTGTCGCGTTATTCACAATTGTGAGGTTAGAGATAAAATTGTTGGCCATCTCTGGAGCGCCACCCGGCATTTGCTCAATTATTGGTCCGGCCCGCCAATACGGAGCTCGATCCTTGTAAAGGAACAACTCTGGGTACCCTGTTGGTTCAAACCTGTATGAAAAGCTGCCCGGTGCTGGATCATCTTCGGATTTCCAAGATGTCAAGAACCAGTTCAAACCTGTTCTCCAATCCAACCCAAGCTTCATGGACGGAAGAAAGGTGTCTGTGGGATAATCAAAGCTCTGCCAAACAACCATTTTGCTCAAATCATATTTCAAAACCAGATTACCTGTATCCAAAAGTTGAGCAGTAGCGTAATCATTTGAACTCATGGACGAAACATTGGCTGACCAAATGGGGAAGCTCCTGCTCTTTTCACTGATCACTAGGTTTCCAGAGTGATCAATTGAAAGAACTCCTGAAGTATCATTCAAGGGGTTCTCTCTGTTAGCAACCCAAACGACGGTCCGCTCCGGTTGTCCGTAGTACCAAATCCCCACGTAACGCAAGCTCGAATTACCCGGGCTGAAGAAACCCAGAGCAAATTTCCTTCCTTGGGAGATTAAGACATCACC
Organism: Rhodomyrtus psidioides; assembly: GCA_021437785.1. Lineage (NCBI taxonomy): Eukaryota > Viridiplantae > Streptophyta > Magnoliopsida > Myrtales > Myrtaceae > Rhodomyrtus > Rhodomyrtus psidioides. The sequence continues at coordinate 848,017 of JAILYB010000206.1, forward strand.
ATCTTTCACGGTGCCGTTCGGAGCAAGTGTGTCCAAAGAATCAATCAAATGAAGCAGAAGACACGAAACCAGGATGAACAACGACACTGTACGAGTGTTCATGCTGTTACTTACATGGGGATGCAGCCTGCTTATGTTTCAGGCAAGAAAGCAGAGATATGGGTTTTGCCCCATAACCATCAAACCAGAAAATTCTCAATGCACCCCAGTGGAAACAGTACCAGGAGCAGGCGACTTCAACGACACCGGTCCAAGGTTGACTTTTCTACATTCCTCTCGGGCTTCTCCTTCATTTATCAAATAGTTTCCTTGCGTCACTTGAACACCACCGCCTGTTTTCGAAGTCAATGGAACATGTTTTAAAAAAAAAGGGATTCAAGGGAACGCCATTGGATGAGCCAGTCAACATCCTTTCTCCTTTCGCTTTTGAAAAATCCAAAAGTCCAAAGTTAATTATTGTTAAGGAAGGTTCAAAGAAACGGAGACTTTATGATGATTATGGGACAGCAGAATAAATAATTAACTATTCACTTTTTTTTTTAACATTTTCAATTTAATGTTAGAAAACCTGAGCCAAAAATTGAGCTAATGACTTGTTTACATTTTCTAATACTTTTCATCATTTGAGCGTATAATTAGTCACATCATTTTGTTGTCATTAGTTTGTACTTTACACCGATGAACTTACAGGATTTTAGCGCGTAAAATAATAAACCACAATTTATCTACTAGTTTAAACTTTTAGAGCAGTTAATTATGACCCTACAAGATAATTTACTGTTTTCGTTTAGGGTGTAGAACTGAAGTTAGTTGGAGAACTTACTTGAAAAAATGTTGCATGTCTGAACCGAGTGATATCAACTAAAGATGAACCAAGATTAGCTTTATCACATTGGTTCTCTGGCATAACAGAGCTCTGCACAATTTTAGGTTATCAGCTCAATTTACGTGAAGCATGCAATCTTCTGCTACTCAAGCATATAACATGGTGTGGAGGGGACCGATAATGTCCGGTGGCCGCCATGCAGATCATTGCTCTGAACTGGTACAGTTTCGCCTCACTATTTTCACATGGTCAAGTGAAGGATTATTGTCGTAACCTAAAAATTACGTTAATGAATTATTAGGTTAATTAGATGAATTAACTAACATAATACAAACTCTCCCAAGCCCTGCCAATTCGCAACTTAGGTTCACTGAAATGATTTTTTTAATTAAGGAGTCGCCACTAATCATTTTTGGTAGGTTGATTAAAAACCTAAATAAAACAGCGGGAGGATCATTTCGCTTCTCCGAACTAGAGATAATGAGTTCGAGAACTTGGTTACATTAATTGAAAATTAATACCCTTTCAGTACCAATTTCATGAAAATGTCTTTTGATTGGTTTATGTGACTTGAATTTTTTTGGATTTTCTTTTTATATGTGATGCTAATGCAACCTAACTATAATGATGTGGCAACTATGCATGGATGACGTGGCAAAATGACATGACAAAATGCATGACATGGCATAAACACGTGGAAAATATGAATGGCATGAAAAATGACATGACGAATATGAATGACATGGAAAATGACATGCAATTTTATGATATGCAAATGATTTTTTTTTATTTTCCGATGAATTTATTTCATAAAATAGAATTACGCTAAAATAATGTTTATCTTGCATATTTAAGAATTTAAATTGGCCTAAATCCTAATGTATCAAGATGGATTATTTTAGACATAAGATTCTATCTAAGCATGCGATTTCTATCCTAAAAAAAAATGCCATCTAATCTACATGATATGTGCAAAAAGATAAGATATGCATGGATGTGATTTTTCTTTAGCTCTTTCCTTCCTTTTTTTAAAATTCGGCCAAGCAAGGGATATTAAGAGGATTTTGTTATTTTGATTTAACTGCCTAAAGTTTTATGAGATAATGTTTTTAGGAAACCTCATCTTCCTAAAAATTTCAATTAGATAGGATGTCTAGGAAACCATATCTACTAAAGTTTTTTAGGAATTTTCAGAACAAATCCAAACAAGACAACATATCCATCCACATAGATAAGGAAAAGCAATCGATCGAAATCGCAACCGCATCCCTTTTTATTTTTTATTATTTTTATTATTTTATTTTTTAAATTAAGGTAACCTAAATTAAAAAAATGGATTCTGGAGATAGCAAATCGGACCTAAATGGTGATAGGTCAGATTAGCTAAATCCGCAATTCTTGACAAAAATTAGAATTTGATATTTTAGATCGCAAAGTCGTTCTTGAATTTTTGGAAAAAAAAAAAATTGCACTTCACTTGGGTGAGGCATTAGAAATCATGCGAAAATAACTTAATTTCGAGCGAAAACAAATAATTCACATATCAAGGACTCCATGATGATAAGTAGGATGACCAGACGGATGATATGAGTGTATATGATCCGAAAATTTTCACAAAATCCTTAGATACAATTGAGGTTCAGGTTGTTTTGAATTCGAATCACAAGACATGCCAAATATATCTAATGCTAGAAAATATGTTCAGGATTTTATGAATTTGTCTCATCCTCAAAATCGGTAATTACCACGTATGAGCATACCCGAAAATCAATATCACCAATTAATCACCCAAATTATGCAGATAGATTTTCAGGAAAATAAGGACTGAACCTCGAAAAATTGATCTTCCAAAGCAATCGGACCGAATAGCCAAGGGCTCCACGAACAGCCTGGGAAAGGCACGGCTGAGTTTCGGTGATGAGAGGGGTGAGCGATGGCCCTGCAGTTACGGTATTTGTGGGCTCACAGTTTGGTGTCTTTCGGCGGTCCACTAACGTGGATGAAGAATCTGCCGTATCGTTGAACGTGGATGAAGGGCTGGAGTTTCAACGCCACTAAACAAACTCCATGGGAAACTGTAGAAGTGCTAGAGGATGCTTTCCAGACTTTGACGCGTGAACATCTTGGACTCTTCCTCCCGACTTGTTGGACGGGACCGAATATGCAGGAAGCTTTCACCACAAGTTGCGACAAATCACTCCGAACGACGCGCAAACAAATCCTGCACTGATCAGCGATAAAACCACAAAAAGAGGCTGCTTCGGGGCTTGGACAGCAGAAAGAATTTCCACTATCAATAGCTGGATCACCCCTCCAGAACGTGAACTTGCTTAGGCGACGCTGTAAGGAATTGTCCGAGCGGCGGCAAAACTTGACTAAACTGCAGCACGATCTCAGTAGCTTGAACAAATGACGGACCAAGGCGGGTCGGTGGATGGTTAGGTGGTGGCGTCGACGGCAGATGCCGGACAACCGTAGTGAAACTAGTTTGCGGATGGTAAAGTTGAGTGATGACGGGCAAACCGGAGGAGGAAAGCTTCGATCCTCAGGAGAGGGAAAGCTCTCCAACTCTTCTTTTTCCTCACGTTTTTCTCTCGGCTTTCCAGTGCAGAATTTTTTCTCTCAATCGTGGCCGTATATGAATTTAAGTGGCCCTCCCTAAACCGGCGTAAGCTTGTATTTATAGATAAAACTATTGCAAGCTTAGGGTCTAATGTTCCTTTAATTTCGCAAAATAAACCCCGGGACCAGAATATGATTTGAATTAAGTCTCAACGGGTTAAATTGCACAAATTGATCATTAAATTGACTAGAGAATTCGGCCAAGCCCAGTGCATTTGAGCTAGCCGGATTTCTCAAGCAACTATGGGCTACTGCGCATTTGTTGGCTCAATTTGGCTTTCCGTAAACATTTAATTAAAGCATTTTCTTAAACATGAATGAGCTGAATTAAATCTAAAAATAAGTCCAAGTACCATAATAAAACTCGACGACCTCAACCATGCCTTAGCCGAATTTTTCACCCCCATGCTCAATTCGATCGCTTGTCAATTTAAGCTCAACTGACTCATCTAAATGAAATGATATAACTGACAGAAATTAAATACGCAATGCATAAAGAATTATTTTTTGTGAGAATTATAATTAACTCTCATTTTGTGAAATATATGAATTTTTAAAATTCAAAATTCAGGTGTCAACAATTATCGACAAAAAAAAAAGTGAAGGATTCAATACCATATCAAGTTTCAGAACTCCTCGTCGCCGAACTTTCGAGTCATCGTTGAAGGAATAAGGCAGGCAAAGCTGTCAGCTTAACCAGAAGTAGTGACGCTCTGAATGAATATCTAAACTCTTACGCAACAATTTATAGCCAAAAGAATCAAAAGCAATATGAAGAATCTGCACACATTTGCGCCCTGTATTCTTTTTCGTGTATAAAAGTGCGTATGGCATGTTACTCTACACATCACTCGAGTAATCTTTTCATCTACTCTCCGGAGCTGTCACAGTCATATCATTGGATAAGTGAAATATTTTGACACTAGAGGATGAGTCGGTGCTCAAAACGAAGCTCTCAGCACCAAATCCCGGTTCCTTAGGTTGAGCAACATCAGGAGTCTCACTGACCCACATAAGCACGACAGATGACATCGTCGGCCGGCCTTCCGGTCGCTGCCGCACGCACAAGAGTCCTACCTGGATGCACCTCATCACTTCATTCATGGGAAATTCTTGCTCGATCAGGGCATCTACTAGTCCAAGCGCATTCCCCTCAGTCCACAGTTTCCATGCCTGAAAGAACGTTAAAACCAGGTTAATACATATCATAGAGCAATAAAACATGAAGGACTTGGCATCGAATCCGAGCTAAGCATAAGCAGGGCAACACTTACGTGTCCCACAAGATTGAGGTCATGGTCCGGGTGATAAAATCCCCAATTCTTGTGACCGCTTACAATCTCCAGTAACAGTACTCCGAAACAGAGAATCAGTATAGCCTCAAACCTTCGAAAATATCCCTTGAAACAAACAGTAAAATAACTTACTATGTCCCAACTATTCTGTTAGTCATTTCTCCAGCGATCTCTACAGTAAATATTTTTGCAGTTCCGAAATTTGATTTGACGCTAAGAAATCCACAATGAATTTAGATATTTACAATGCTTCAATTGCTTAAGTGTTTCCAACAACCAAAGAAATCACTCAGAATGCTCATGGAAGAAAAATCTAACATTCCATTTATTTCTTCTAGTGTGCATAATAACCGGGTGCAGCTCCATCTCTTTTATTGATAATATTTGTATCTAAAGTAGGAAACCCGGTGAAACTAGAAAACCTACTTGTATTGGGTTTGCCTCACGAGATCAAACTCGAGATATATTTTCAAGGAAATCGCTGTGAAGAAAGGTTCAAAGAGATGAGCAACGAAAGGACCACATACAAAGGTAATTGGATTTACTATATGAACTGTTTAATTGTAAGTTTTTTTCTTTTCTTTTCACTTACATCATCCCTCCGTTGCATTTTGTTAGAAAATCAATATTAGATAACTGGAATAGTTTTATCTAATTAATTTAGAAGGTAATTTTTTTTTTCAAAATAACGTGAAGGGAAGTGGTACAGAATGGAGCTTTGCGATGATGTAGCTCGACCCACACCCGGTTGGTCCTTACTTTCTTGTTATTAATAGATTACAATCAAAGTGCGAGCACAAGCAAAGCAGAGAAACAAGTATTCCCCCAACTTCAAATGACCTCACCTCCATCAAAGCAGCTTAGAACATCAGGGCGAAAGACTCACAAGACAAGCCAACATTCAAGACCACCAGGAAACAAATTTCCAGGATCACACCACGACATCCTAACCTCTAGGAACCACAAATTTTTCTCTGCACTGAGACTGAACTAGAGAACTACAGTTGAGCATGCTGCCCATTCTGCACAAACAGCCACTCGTACTCCGGAGAAGATAGCAGCACCAGTAACATCAAAGTCAACCTCTTGCTGCATGTTATTCCTCGTGAGCCAAATGTATGGTGCATAGTTGCACACCGCGCCACTTCAAGATTGATACATTTGATGGCTCTACGTATCCAGTTAGCACAGATATATACATTGCTCAGCTGAGGGTCCCAACTCATTGGCACTCGATTAACTCTAGCTCCACATCTCCCATAAACTTGTGTTCACAAATACATGCAAATTTCCCAATCACGAAAGAGGTAATCTCTTCACCCAGAAAAAGAGCCACAAAAGAGACATCATCATTTAAAACAGGGTTCCATTTCTTCAAGCTCTTCCTGATAGGCAACTTATTCAAAATGGCCAACCAGCCTATGAAACTATGTTCAGCTATATTAGACATGAACCACACCATTATGCTGAGGCACCTTTGCAGAGAAGCTCGGATCTTGCTCCGAGAACTATTTGTAGTAAACTGCCCTGGAGAAGAAACTCTCCAGTGACCTTATCAGTCGACTCCATATTAGGAGAAATATTCCCAAACAAGGCAGCTTGAATTTGCAGCGGTCCTTCAAACCTTAGCAGGCCATTGACACACTCCATTCTCAAAGACGTCAGCAACTTTTACTTTGAGAGGAAGTCCGACACCATACCCAATTTCGCAAGAAAAAGAAAAAAAATTCCAGAATAGGTCCTAGGATGCAATGGATCCAGCCACAAAAATGTATTCTTTCCATCAGGTATGAGTGTGACATGTTGTGGTAAAATAAGCAGATCTATTTCACCTCATGGAAGATTCTTGTGACATGGAATTTAGGGCTTATCACGAAAGTTACACTCAGAATGTGTCGAGAAAAAAGAATACCATTCTAAGAAATAAGAGGTTTAAAGAAAGAGATTTGTCTTTTCATCGTCCTCAATCCTTGAGAGGATGTGAGCACGCATCAACATAACAGATTCCCCAAAAATAAGTAGACCAGTAATAGTTTTACTTTAATGATTAATCAGTTAGATGACAAAACTCTCTAGGATTCAAAATGGGTAAGGTTGACCGACTAAATTGTTAATTAGGTACAAGATTTATTCACTTCTATTTGTGATGGTGACGGTGATATTAGTCAACAAAAGAAGTGAGAGAAAAGATCTAAGACTGTGATTCTAGATGACCCTTTGCCTAAAGTTAGTTTCAGCGCCACCCTTCGCTCTTAATCAATTTCCATGTTCAAGTTTGTGGGTCAAGCAATGATCCCTGTCTCTTTGAGAGCAAGGTCTCTAATATGAACTTGTGATGCAAACATAAGGTGAAAATGGAAAATGTAAAATGAGATAGGATGACAATCAGATGATTGTGGGAGAAAGAGAACGCTGCCTCAACAGCAATTTACATGCGCAAGTCTCTGTTTAAGAGACAAAGATTGAGCTCAATCAATAGATCAAGGAAATTTTTGACAGCAGTGTATTGTAACTAGTTTATCATATAAACTTTTCTCATTAAGCACAAGAAGTACAATTAGCTCATATACGACACGATTAAGCCTACCGATTCAGGGAGCATCTCGATTTCTCAAGGTCAGCAGAGTACGCAGTTCACTTGCGATGACATTGGACTAGCGAGCTTCAACTACAGTATTTGTTTGGTTACATGTTGACTGAATATCTCCATTGAAGGCACTCTCATCAATGAACGCGGGCTGCTTCGGGGATGGGAGTACCACATCAGCATTTTCCAACATGAAAACCACTGTGGACATAGTTGGTCTATCCGATGCACATCTTTGCACACACAAAAGACCAATCTGAATGCACCTCCATACCATGTCCTCAGAATATGTCATGTCCATTGATTTGTTCACGATGTCCATGCATTTTCCTTCTTTCCACAGCTGCCATACCTGGGAAAGAAGACACACCAAATGCCGCGGATTGAGATAATGCGAATGCAGAGGCTGGTCAAATTGTGCATTGCAGTGAATTATGCAGGAGTTTCATACTTACATGGCCAATTAAATGGCAACAGGGGTTCATATGATGGGAGCCACTATTTCGTTGGCCTGCAATGATCTCCAACAACAAAACACCATAACTGTACACATCTGATTTGATTGAAAACCGGCCTTGGATAGTATACTCTGGTGCCATGTACCCACTACAAAAGCCAGAAAGGGAAGTTATCAGCATCTTACTCATCGAATAAACTTGTTGAACTTTAGGGGAGATAACTAAAGCTTGAAGCTTTAGTATGAAAGAAAATAGTCAGAACCGAGTTCGTTTGTTTTCTTTGTTCTTACTTCGTTTTCTTTGTTCTAATTTCTCACAGTTTAATCAAGTGAAGCAGAATTTAATGCTCAAGAAAAACACTTACTATGTCCCGATCACACGCTTCGTTTTCCCTTCAATTTGGTCTCCTCCACATATCCTAGCGATCCCAAAATCTGAAATCTTGGGTTTCAATGCATCATCCAGTAAGACATTGCTAGCTTTCAAATCTCTATGGATTATCCTCAATGTCGAATCCTGGTGTAAATACATGAGTCCTCGAGCCACCCCATATGCGATATTGAACCTTTTCCCCCAATCCAGAAATGATCTCTTTGTATCATCTGGACCCAATGGTCATTTCGTCAAGTTATTATCCATCATACTCTCTGTAGGACCGAAATTCTGGTCAGTAGAAGAGAGGACTTACCAAAGAGGAATGAATCCAAGCTTTTATTGGGCAAATACTCATAAATTAACAGTCTCTCATCTTCTTGAATGCAGCAACCTAAGATTTTCACCAGATTCCGGTGTTGGAGTTTGGCAATCAATCTGACTTCATTCTTGAACTCTTCATTTCCTTGCCCAGAATATTTCGAGAGTCTTTTAACTGCTATTTCTGTTCCGTTATCCATCACGCCCTGTGAAAATGTTCACATCACAAGAATATTATATATGCCTGACAGATGAAGCCGGTTGCTTGATAGCTGTTATGAGTAGATTTTAAGAATTATTAGGTAGTTCAAGTTGCCAAGAGGATGTGTCTTCTGCACTCATTCCAAGTTGTATGACCTAGAAAAATAAAGAAGCAACATAGACTTGTGCTCTTCTCTACTTCTTCTCCCTCGTCTTTTGCTAGTCACTTCCTGGTTTTGTGATGACTGGAAAGATCAGCTACGGAGACAACTCCATAGATGTAGCAGAAGTAACTAGATTGCAATACATTTTCGACAATTTCAAAATAGCAAAAGGTTCATTACAATAAAACCAGCTCGTTTCTGATATTTCTATTCGCAGACGTCAATCCTCATGAGCAACAGACAAATGAAGTCTGGTAGACTACACATTTAGTATTTAATAACCATTTCGATTAAGTCGAAAAGGGAAAACAATTACCTTATATACAGATCCAAACCCGCCTTTGCCAAGCTCATTGGCTGAGGAAAAATTGTTTGTGGCTGCAGCTACAGTTTCAAAATGAAAGAACGGCAGATCTGTTTTTCTTCTACCTTTGCTGTCGAGGTTTTTCAGACCAGGAAGTTCGTCGCAATACGTTGAGCTTGTGGTTAAACTAACAAGAGGATTACGCCCTCTTCTATCTGCTGGCACACAGTTGAATAAAATGATCGAGAAAGAAAACAAAAGTAATTCTGTAATGCTTCTTTTTTGCAGAGGAAGGAACAATCCAAAATTTTCCTCCAACAATAACCTTATCATTTGTTCCATAAGACCATTTCACGTAGGCTTAATTTCAAGATGAATTGCAACACAGCATTCTCTAATTATCTAGCGTCTGGCAAGCTTCATTGATCAAGGTCTGCAGTATTGAAATCAACCACCCTTTAGCCTAAAATCCTGGCTGATTAGCTCCAGTTAAATTTAAGTGATTTCTTAACCTAGACATTGAAATAAGTACCTATTGGTAAAACAGACAGGAATAAATATGGCAGGAAAAGCTTCTATCAAGGCTATATCATCTCACCTCTTTTCCTCTTCAACAGAAGGCAGTACATAAGGGAGCCTAAGAGCAGCAATAATAGTGCAGATACCGATATCGTTGCCACCACAGCCTTCTTGACAAGACTACTCCTTTTCCTATAGCGAGCTGTAAAAGAAGGCACGAGCAGTGTGCCAATGAAATTGAATGTGCAAACGTGAGGAAAATTCATGCAACAAGTCCAGTTTATATATGAACAATCAGAAGCCAAAAGTTTCGGCAAGACAAGAGATCAGGAGAACTTCGGACAACAAGTACAACCACAGACAGCAGCAAAAAGTATTTGAAGTTAATATTAGCAATGAATACCTAAGTCAATTGCATCGACCCGCACATATAAATCTTGACCCAAGTCTGAATATGCTCTTGTATCCACTAAGTCCCCATACCATTTGAGGCATCCATGGTCCCCCATACTTTTATTTGCAACCGCATAAGCCATGCAATTGCAATCCCTCAGGCATTCCTGCTCACACTCCTTCAAGCTCAGGCTCATGTTGACATGCGCTGTTGAAGTGTCCGGCAACTTCAGCCGTTTCACCTTCACGAAGCCTTCCCCACTCCGGCACAGTGACACATTTTGCCTCGTCTTGCACCCACCTGATCCATCCCTTAGGTACCAATCGCCTGGAGACTTGGGCTCGAAGCCGGGAAGGCACGTGCAGTCAAACTGGTCTGCATTGTTTGCACCACAGTTGCCATTAGGCCCACACTTGCTGTAGTAGTCACACAGTTCCTTTGGATGATAATTAAACTCGGTCCACCGCTGCCCTTCATCTTGCCACATGAAGTGTTTAATGAACCCCGACTCATGCACCACATATCTGGTGAGAACCGATGCATTGATGACGCCATACATCAGAGAAACCTCTGTTGCGTTATTCACAATTGTGAGGTTCGAGATAAAATCGTTAGTCATCTCTGGAGCGCCACCCGGCATTTGCTCAATTATCGCTCCCGCCCGCCAATACGGAGCTCGATCCTTGTAAAGGAACAACTGTGGGTACCCTGTTGGTTCAAACCTGTATGAAAAGCTGCCCGGTGCTGGATCATCTTCGGATTTCCAAGATGTCAAGAACCAGTTCAAACCTGTTGTCCGGTCCAACCCAAGCTTCATGAACGGAAGAAAGGTATCTGTGGGATAATCAAAGCTCTGCCAAATAACCACTTTGCTCAAATCATGTTTCAAAACCAGATTACCTGTATCCAAAAGCTGAGCAGTAGCATAATCATTTGAACTCATGGACGAAACATTGGCTGACCAAATGGGGAAGCTCCTGCTCTTTTCACTGATCACTAGGTTTCCAGAGTGATCAATTGAAAGAACTCCTGAAGTATCATTCAAGGGGTTCTCTCTGTTAGCAACCCAAACGACGGTCCGCTCCGGTTGTCCGTAGTACCAAATCCCCACGTAACGCAAGCTCGAATTACCCGGGCTGAAGAAACCCATAGCAAATTTCCTTCCTTGGGAGATTAAGACATCACCATCTTTCACGGTGCCGTTCGGAGCAAGGGTGTCCAAAGAATCAATCAAATGAAGCAGAAGACACGAAACCAGGATGAGCAACGACACTGACCGAGTGTTCATGCTGTACTTACATGGGGATGCGGCCTGCTTATGTTTCAGGCAAAAAAGCAGAGACATGGGTTTTGCCCCATCACCAATCAAACCAGAAAATTCTCAATGCACCCCAGTGGAAACAGTACCAGGGAGCAGGCGATTTCAACGACACCCGTCCAAGCGTGACTTTTCAAGGGAACGCCAATGGCTGAGCCAGTATCCCCATTCCTTTCACTTTTGGAAAAAATCCCAGAACAGTCCAAAGTTAATTATAGTTAAGGAAGGTTCAAAGAAACACAGGCTTCGTGTTCATATGATGATGATCGGAGAGCAGATTAAATAATTAACTATTCACAATTTTTTGGGAAAAGTACACTTGGAGACTTTTAGGGGTGTCAATGGGTCGGGTCGGGTCGGGTCTCTATGATACCCGACCCGAAACAAAATAGCCTGCACACTTGACCCGACCCGAAACAAAATAGATGGAACAAGACCCGGACGATCGGGTCGGGTCATTTCGGGTCGGGCCGGTCGGGTACCGTGTTCGCACTCTATATATATACATGCCAGCAGAATTTCGAGATACAACAATGATATGAAAAAAGTTCTACAGCTCATAAGATCCGCCCGAAAGTGAGATGAAAAAAGTTTTTTAAATTAAGATGAAGTAAATCACCCATAAGTTGGACTTGGTTATGTTTCAATGTTCAATATTTGGATTTTCCTAGACCCCTTTGGTCGGATCGAGTTCATATTACCAGAAATTATAATGCTTTGAAGGATCTACAGCTCGCAGATGGAGAGGGAAACAGCCCCTCGAATCTTGGTGTTGTACATCCGAATGATTTCTTTTGTCGGATTGCTGAACAAACCATTTCACAACACACATCATTACTTGAACAATTACTGGAAGTCCCACAAACACATGGAAATAGTCGAGATATTCAACGATCTGTTTGAAGACCATTCCATTAGTTTTCCTCACAAGAACCACACTTAGCACAAGCATATTCCTTTCACTATAGACACATCGGAAAACATGTTCAAACCTACATAACATCATTCTCAACAGAGACAACAAACCAGTGCAGATAATAACAGTCCAATTCCTTAGTTTCTGCTAGGCCTGAGCCTGTTCCATGAGGTGAAGATTGATGTCCTTGATGAGATGGACGCCAAACTGGAGCATCGAGTAGGGCTCAGTCACCTCCTCGCTTAGCTTCTCGTACTCGATCATCAAGTGGACGATGCTCCCCCCTCCTTCCTTGGATGTGGCCTGGACGACAAAGACAAAGTTCTTGTACAGCTTCATCAGGTCGCCTTCTAGCTGATTCAATTCATGGACAGGAAACCAACAATCCAATTGTGAATATAAATGGCAATCAGGAGAAGTCACACTACTCCACATCTTTCCAAGAGTTCCATGATATATGTTCAAGAGTTTCTTCTATTACACTGTTCTTGACCAATCTCGTGATCTAAGATAACAACTGAGACAAAAGTAAAACCCAGTGTTAGCATATGAGCAAGCACATGAGATTCTAAGATACAGCTTCCATAATTTGTCTGCATAACTCTGAAATAGATTGCATACATCCAATAAAAAGCAGAAAGACTCATAACTTGGTTGATCAATTACTAAGTCATAAGATATGTGAGCGAGTGAGCTAAAAAAATCACATGCAAACAATGGATTTGTACATAAACTTGAAGTGAGAAAGAACCAACCCATACAAGAAATTGCAGTGATAAAGGTGCAGAAGCAAAAAAAACCAATATAGAAATTTTAGCTGCATCATCCTCTTCTGAGAAATGGTGTGGCTAAAAACAAGAGCATCTTCAGATCTTGCCTAACAACCAAAACCTGCCACAAGCAAGTTGTCAGACTCAGAATCTCCACCCTGCAATTTCTTGTAATGACACAAGGCTATGAGTTTTAAAATTTGGACACACAGTTTCTTCCAAACAAATGAAATTTTGCGACGTGCACATTTGTAGATTCTTTTCATTATATAGATTAAGTAGTTAAAAAACTGAAAAAAAAAAAAAACAACAACAACAAAAAAAGAGAAAGCAAATGGCTTACCTCTACTTCTCAAGTACTTCTTTAATCATCAAGAGATACCAAGTTCGGTTCCATGGTCGAATTCGACGACTCTGCATTAAATTCATAATCCAAATGAAAACTTAAGTATCCATTGTAATATAAGGATCCGAAATAACCATTAAATCACCATACTTTAAAAGAATATTAAATTCGCTTTGATGTTTGTTCTTCTCTCGGTAAATAATCCCTTTTAAAAACAAATATAAACTCCGTAAACTGATTTTTTTTTTGGGTCTAAAAACTTCGTAAACTGAATTATCTAATGGAAACTGTGGTCCATTTCAACTAATTATTGAGGGCGGCAAGTTTCTTATTTAACGTTTTATACAAAGTGACCCGACCCGACCCGCCGAACAACATGTTTTTATTACCTTGTTCGGGTTAACCACATTGTCGGCAATGGCGGTCGAGCCTTTGAGGGTGTTCTCGACGAGGGCGAAGAGGGCCTGAACGTCGACGTCGCCCTCGTCGGGGGCGTGGGTGTCGACCATCTCCTTCATGAACTTGTCGTCGTCGAAGACGGGGAGCATGCTGTTGAGGAGACCCTGGTCAGGCTGCTTGGTTCGCTGCTGAGAGCCGCCGAAGACAGCCAAGATGAGCCGGCCTGCCATGTCAATGGAAGAGAGGAGAATGCAGGGGAGAGAAGCTAGGGCTTCGAGACGACGATGGGGAAAAACAAGCAGGAGGGGGAGGAGGAGGAGGAGGTGGTTTTGAGGGGAGCTGGTTATGAAAGTGCTTTGCTTGGGCAGTCATTTATAGCGGGTGGAGCGGAGGACGGAGACGAGTGGGCTCGTGCGGAGGACGGAGACGAGTGGGCTCGTGCGGCACGAGCGTATTCTAACAACGGAATCATCTATATCTTTCAACCCTTCTCTCACGATCAAACTCAATATATGTGCACAACACCTCATGTGGAGTAGCTCACCCCTCAATACCAAAGAGTTCTTAAATCTCCTTTTCAAATATTGAATTCCTAGATCATTTGAGCTTGCATTATCTACAGTGATGGCAAAAATGCTTTGAATTCCCCAACCAATCAAGCATTCTTCAATTGCCTTTCCTATTATCTCACCGGAATGACCAGGGATTTGACAAAAATTTAAGATCTTTTTTTGCAACTTCCAATCAGCATCAACAAAATGTGCAGTGAGACACATGTAACTCATGTTTTGACAAGAGGTCCATGTGTCGGTCGTCAAACAAACTCTAGGACATATGTCGGCAAAGTATTTGATCAATTTACTTCTTTTCTCCACATATAAATCATAATAATCACGCCTCAATGTGTTACGCGAGGGGATTGAGAACTTAGGCTGGATTCTATTCACAAACCGCCGAAAACCCTCGTGTTCTACAAGCTTAAAAGGCAATTTAGCAAGAATAAACATCGTCGCAAGTTCTTTTCTACTTGCATCTTGGTCAAATTTCCATGGACCAGATGAACTACCAACCCCAGCATGTTGACCTGAGGCATTTTTTTTCCTATTCTCAATGCCCGCATATGGGTATTCCTTACATCTATCCAAATGATGATGCATTGAACTAGTCCCTTGAAGACTAGAACAACCAATTAGGGCCCCGCAATATGAACATTCAGCCTTTTCTAGGCTCTTGTCTTCGCATGGAATCCTTTTAAAGTGATCCCACATAGCGGATTTCCTCTTTCTACTTGTGATTTTAGGATCCGTAGACGAAGACATCTAGCAATCTATCTATAGCACGTAAATTCGAGACTTACAAGTAAAAGATGACAGCTCAGCAAGGAGGAGCTTGTGCAGCTAGTTACCTGCGCAATTGACATGGAAAATGTGTCAAATTCTACCTTGTTGTTCATGTTGAAGAAAATGTAATTGGGAAGTAAAAATGAGATCTTTACATATCAAGACTGGATGCAAGACTGGATGCTTGAGAGGGATATGCAAAATTACAGGATTACTCTCTTTGAGAGTCTTACTTCTAGAAAATACTGATATTTCTGAGCTGAATTGTGACAGATTTTCAGTACTCTAATCTCCAAAACCTCAGACTGGATGCAAGACTGGATGCCGGTGTTCCCATCTCGAAAATTAGTCATTAAAGGGGCATGACATCGGACAGGAGGCCAGGAACAGAAGTGGGAAACTCTCTAGCAAAAAGTATTCATATTCAACTCATATGCACACACACATGCACAATAAAGACAGCAAGCCTATTCATTAAGGCACATTCTAAGCAACTCAGATAGTCCATTTACGAGGAGCCAAATCAGCAAACTCGGCTCACCCTCACGGTCTCACCGGATCAAGCAATGAATCGAAAGACAGAAGCCAAATTCATATGACGCCAAACAGAAGCACTCGACTTCGCTCAGGAGGCCAAGAACAGAAGTGGGAAACTCTCTAGCAGCACCCACAATTCAAAATCCGAAAAACCGCAAAGGCATTAACGATGGGGAACTCGGTGGCATTGCCCTCTCCCCCCAAAAGAAAATAAAAGAACAAGTTGAAGCTATCTACAAGCAAATCAACCCTCGAGCAGAGAAAAGAGGGAAAAACAAATGCCATCGAAGAAACAATATAGCATGCGACCTTCAGAGCAGCAATGTGTCCAAAACAGAGCACGCACAACCCCCGTTTCTTCTTCTTTTTTCCCCCTTCTCGATGATCACCTTATATCTCGTGAAAACTCGTCCGATTACCTCCAACAATCTATCCTGTTCGTTCGTTTCTCGTCTAGTCGAGCGAATGCAAATAGAAGGGAAATATGCACGAAAGAAAGACAGAGATCAGAAGGCATGCAAGAGCTCGTTTTTCACACGCTCACACAACAATGCTATACTGACTTCAAAAGTTGATCAGCAAAACGTCATGGAACACCAAAGAATCGCGAGAGAGAGAGAGAGAGAGAGAGGAGGTAACCTTGTGCGGATGAGATAGGCGAGATGAGGAGAGAAACCCTAAATCCGCTGCGAGAGTGAGTGAAAGAGGGAGAGGGAGCACAGAGGGAGGGACTGAGACCGAGACTGAGGCTCTCTGTGCTTCTTCTTCTCTCTCTAGAAGAATGCTCTCTCTCCTCCCCCCCTTCGCGACTGAAAGAGCTCTTTGAAGCAGATAGTTCAATCGCGTTCGTCGATGAGAAGAAGAAGAAGCACTGCAGCGGCTGCAGCTTGAGCCTTGCGTGCGTTAGCTTTAGGGTTTCGTGTTTTCCTATTTGGGCTCAATGGGTCATTGGGTTGGGCTTCAATTTGTGTTTTTTGTTTTCGAGCCTGTTTTGGGCGTTTTCATGTTTGGGCTCGGGTATTACCCGAGCACAAACAACTTCATAACAATACCCGACTAGTTTTATTATTACCCGAACACGGTGAGACCCGAACAAGAATTGCATACAAATTTCGGGTCGGGTCGGGTCGGGTCATGTTTCGGGTCGGGTCTCTTGTTCGGTTTGGACACCCCTACTTGGAGTGCCTTAACTTTTGTACGGTGTGCACTTAAGTGACTTAACTTTCAAATTGTGCACTTAAGTGCCTAATCGGAGCAAAAATGTGCAATTGAATGCTAACTCCGGCGAACCGTGTACACATGGATTTTCTTTGTATTTTTTAGTAGTTTCTGAAATTTTAATAAAATCCACGTGTACATTAAATATTAATAAAAACACTGTTCACCAACGCCACGTCAGCATTTCCGACGGTCACCTCACCTTTTCCGGCGGCCACGTCAACATAGGCACTTAAGTGAACTCTTTTTAAAAGTTAAGGCACTTAAGTGAACTCTTTTTAAAAGTTAAGGCACTTAAGTGCACACTTTGAAAGTTAAGGCATTTAAGTGCACACCGTACGAAAGTTAAGGCACAGGTGTACTTTTCCCCAATTTTTTCCTTTTAACATTTCCATTTTCATGTTAGAAAATCTGAGCCAAAAAAAATTAGCTAATGACTTGTTTACATTTTCTAATACTTCTCGTCATTTGAGCATATAATTAATCACATCATTTTGTTCTCATTAGTTTGTACTTTACACTAATGAACTTATAGGATTTTAGCGCATAAAACAATAAACCACGATTTGTCTAACTGTTAAAACTTTTAGGGCAGTTAGCCGTGGCCCTACAGAATAATTTACAGTTTTCGTTTAGGGCATAGAACTGAAGTTAGCTGGAGAACTTGCTTGAAAATATGTTGCTTATCTGAACTGAGAGATATCAACTAAAGATGAACCAAGATTAGATTTATCACATTGGCTCTCTGGTATAACAGAGCTATGCACAATTTTAGGTTGTCAGTTCAATCTACGTGAAGCATGCGATCTTCTGCTACTCGGGCATATAACATGGTGTCAAGGGGACCGATAATGTCCGGTGGCCGCCATGCAGGTCTTGTTTTTTACAGTCATGTTATATGTGACGCATTGGAAATTCACCTTTTGTAAATCGCCTGAATTCGATAAAAGGGAATGAAATTGAATTTCAGTCGATATGAAATTTTGGACCGTAAGGAATTAAAAGACGAATTTTGGACGATCCTCAAAATTATCTGTCAATTAGATTAGGCTCCGTAATTCTTAGTCGCCGCGAATTAGGATTCAAATCCCCGCGCCCAAGCCTAGCCAATAAAAAAATTACCGAAATACCCTTCGTTCAGTCGAGCCAGATTTCGTTCAGTCCTGCATTAGTGATTTACCATTTTGCCCCCAATAATGCATTTAGAACAAATAATTCAAACTTGACTTGACTTGTGGGACCCACCATTGATCAATTCCCCCAACCACTAGCCCCACCTACCAGTCAACCTACCAGTCAATTTCTCTCTCTCTCTCTCTCTCTCTCTCTCTCTCTCTCTCTCTCTCTCTCTCCTCTCTCACGTGTCTCTCTCCCTGCTTTTCCCCTCCCCCTCTCCCGTGGTCACCCTTCCCCTCCCGAAGGTGAATGAGTTCATGCGCCTGCATCAGGATCAAATGACTACGGATCAGTATGAGGCGAGATTTGCTGAACTGTCGTTGTATGCCCCAAGGATGATTGAGGATCCTTTGGATAAAGCTAAGAGATTCCGGGATGGGTTGAAGCCGGAGATAAAGGATATCCTGATACCTTTCAACTTAAAGGACTATGATGATATTTATGAGAGGGCTCAGCTGATTGAGCGAAATTTGAAGGAAAATGCTGCTGCAAGTGGATCGCGGTTCACGACCTGGAATAAGAAGGATACCTGGAAAGGGAAGAAGCCGATGTCGGGTGGTAAGCACCACATCCCTCCGAACAGAAAAGGGGCGATCAGCAAGCCTGTACATCGTCAGGACGATACATGCTGCCTGTGTCGTCAGAGGCATGGTTCTGCTCCGTGTCCTTATGGTGACAAATCTTGCTTTGGTTGTGGTCAGAAGGGCCACCGAGCGAGGGACTGCCCACAGAGGCAACAATTCAGGCCGCAGGGAGGCCAAGCTAGAGGAAATGCGCCACAGAACTTTCAGAACCGACCGCCTACGCAAGGACGTGTGTTTGCTGTCACTTGAGAGGAGGCGAAGGATTCGCCGACCGTTACAAGTACGGTCTTCTTGCATAATCAGGTTGCTTATGCCTTGTTTGATCCGGGTGCCACGCATTCGTTTGTTGCCGAGCAATTTGTTAAACTGTCTGGTGTGGATTTCGTGCCCTTAGATGTTGTTTTCAAGGTGTCTACGCCTGTAAAGGATAGTGTGATAGCTGCAGTAGGTTGTCCTGGTTGTAGACTTGTGGTAGATGGCCATGAGAGTGACATAGATCTGATTGTGCTAGAGATGTATGATTTTGATCTGATTGTAGGTATGGATTGGCTGACAAAGCAAAGGGCCACAATGGATTGCTTTCGTAAGGCGATATGATTTAACCCGTTGAATGGGGTTAGTTATGAGTTTGTGGGTAACCGAGGGGGAACCTCGACTGTGGTGATCTCGTCGCTAGAGGCGACCCTTTTGCTCGAGAAAGGATGCCAAGGTTATTTGGCTGTTGTGGTTGATACGTCTATTGGGGAACTTAAGTTGGAAGATATTGCGGTTGTGCGTGAGTTTCCAGATGTTTTTCCTTAGGAGTTACCTGGCTTGCCACCAGAAAGGGAAATTGAGTTTGTGATAGAGCTAGCTCTTGGGACGGAGCCGATCTCTAAAGCGCCGTATAGAATGGCGTTGTCGGAACTAAAGGAGCTCAAGGTTCAGATGCAGGAGTTGTTGGATAAATGGTTTATTCGCCCTAGTGCATCGCCTTGGAGAGCGCCTGTGTTGTTTGTGAGGAAAAATGATGGATCGTTGCGGCTGTGCATTGATTATAGACAGCTGAATCAAGTGACGATCAAGAATAAGTACCCACTGCCAAGGATTGACGATCTTTTCGATCAGTTGTAGGGAGCATCGATATTTTCCAAGATCGATCTACGGACGAGTGATCATCAGTTGAGGATCAGGAAGGAAGATATACCGAAAACGGCATTCAGGACGCGTTATGGACATTATGAGTTCACTGTGATGCCATTCAGTCTGACAAATGCTCATGCTGCTTTCATGGACCTAATGAATAGAGTATTCAAGGAGTTCTTGGATCGCTTCGTCATTGTGTTTATAGACGACATCTTGGTGTACTCGAAGAGTCCAGAGGATCATGAACAACACTTGAGGATTGTGTTAGAAACTCTTAGAGTGCATCAGCTTTATGCCAAATTCAGCAAGTGCGAGTTTTGGCTAGCTCGCGTGGCATTTCTAGGTCATGTAGTATCTGGTGAAGGTATCGCTGTGAATCCGTCTAAGATTGAAGCAGTTATAGAATGGCCGAGACCGACGACTATGACTAAGATCAGAAGCTTTTTAGGATTGGCATGCTATTATAGGCGTTTCGTGGAAAAGTTCTCAGCTATAGCCTCGCCTTTGACCAAGCTGCTAAAGAAGGACACGAAGTTTGAATGGACAGACAAGTGCGAGCGTAGTTTTTGAGAGCTTAAGCATAGACTGACTACTGCTCCTGTTTTGACGATTCCGTCTGGTCCTGGAGGATTTGAGATTTATAGCGATGCTTCGCTTCGAGGTTTGGGTTACGTGCTGATGCAACATGGTAGGGTAGTAGCCTATGCTTCTCGTCAGTTGAGGCCGCATGAGTTGAACTACCCGACGCACGACCTGGAATTGGCTGCTGTCATGTTTGCTTTGAAAATCTGGAGGCACTATCTAATCGGGGAAAGTTTTCAAGTGTATACCGACCACCAGAGTCTAAAGTATCTGTTCTCTCAGAAGGAGTTGAACATGAGGCAACGTCGATGTATAGAGTTGCTTAAGGATTATGACTACGAGATTCTGTATCATCCGGGTAAGGCAAATAAGGTTGCAGATGCCCTGAGTAGAAAATCAGTGATTGCTCAATTACAAGTGCATGAATGGCGTTTGCTGGAGCAAGTGAGAGACTCGGACTTTAAGTTGGAAGTAAGCCGTCTGTCGAGTCTAGTGGCTACCCTAAGGATTGAGCCGGAAGTGCAGGCGAGGATTAAGACCTTGCAATCGACAAACCCTGCCATTCAAAAGATAATTCAAGAGGACTTATCTAAACGAAAAGTCGACTTTCAAGTGGCCGAGGATAGGATACTGAAGTTCAAAGGACGTTTGGTTGTGCTTGCCGATGAAGGTTTAAGGGAGGAGATTTTATCGGAAGCACATCGTAGCGGTTATAGTATCCATCCTGGATGTACAAAGATGTATCAGAATCTGAAGCAGCACTACTGGTGGAACGGCATGAAAGCAGACATACCCAAGCATGTGGCTAAATGTTTGACCTGTCAGCAAGTCAAGGCACAGCATTGCAAGCCTGGAGGATTGCTGCAGCCTTTGGAGATCCCAAAGTAGAAATGAGAGCATATCACGATGGATTTTGTGATGGGATTGCCAAGAAGTCATAGAGGGCATGATTCAATCTGTGGTCGATAGATTGACGAAGTCAGCACATTTTATTCCAGTGAGAAAGGACTTCGCCTTAAAAAGATATGCGGATTTGTACGTGAGGCACATCGTGAGATTGCATGGAGTGCCAGTGACGATCACTTCAGATCGTGATCCCAAGTTCACGGCCACATTTTGGAAAAGTCTACAGACTGCGTTGGGAACAAAGCTACAGTTTAGTACGGCCTATCATCCGCAGACAGATGGCCAGTCTGAAAGGACTATTCAAACTTTGGAGGACATGTTGAGGGCATGTGTTTTGGATTTTAAGGGCAGTTGGAAGGAACAGTTGCATTTGGTGGCATTTGCCGATAATAACAGTTTTCAACAGAGCATTAAGATGGCGCCTTTCGAGGCATTGTATGGCAGAGCGTGCAGAACGCCTGTTTGCTGGGATGAGGTTGGTGAAAGGAAGATCACCGGCCCTGAGTTGGTGGAACAGTCAATGGAAGCAGTTAAAGTAATCAGAAATAGACTAAGGACAGCTCAAAGTCTCCAGAAAAGCTATACCGATAGAAGGCGCAGGCCTTTGGAATTTCAGGTGGGCGATCATGTATTTTTGAAGGTGTCGCCTATGAGAGGGACATCTCGTTTTGGCAAGAAAGGAAAGTTAAGTCCAAGGTACGTTGGACCGTTTGAAATTCTGGAGCGAATTGGAAACCTGGCGTATCGTCTTGTGTTGCCGCCGAGACTTGCTCAAGTGCATAACGTCTTCCACGTGTCGATGCTGAGAAAGTACGAGCCGGACCTCGTTCATGTGCTAAGCTATGAAGAAATTGAACTGGATGAGCGAGCATCGTATATGGAGCGACCAGTCAGGATTGTGGACAGAAAAGAGCATGTGCTCCAGAACAAGACAGTCCCATTAGTTAAGGTAGTTTGGCAACACCTTAGAACCGAAGGACCTACTTGGGAGAACGAGAAAGTCATGAAGAGTAGTTATTCTATTCTTTTTGAGTAGTTCTGACTGTACTGTAATTTCGGGGACGAAATTTTCGAAGGTGGGGAGAGTTGTGACGCCTTGGAAATTCACCTTTTGTAAATTGTCTGAATTCAATAAAAATGGAATGAAATTGAATTTCAGTCGATATGAAATTTTAGAGCGTAAGGAATTAAGAGACAAATTTTGGACGATCCTCGAAATTATCTGTCAATTAGATTAGGCTTCGTAATTCTTAGTCATCGCGAATTAGGATTCAAATCCCCGCGCCCGAGCCTAGCCAATAAAAAAATTATCGAAATGCCCTTCGTTCAGTCGAGCCAGATTTCGTTCAGTCCTGCATTATTGATTTACCATTTTGCCCCCAATAATGCATTTAATAATTCAAACTTGACTTGACTTGTGGGAGCCACTATTGGTCAATTCCCCCGACCACGAACCCCCACCTACCAGTCAATTTCTCTCTCTCTCTCCTCTCTCACGTGTCTCTGTCCCTCTCTGCTTTTCCCCTTCCCCTCTCCCGTGGTCACCCTTCCCCTCCCGAAGCTCCTCCTCCTCCTCTGTGTGTGATTTTTGAGCGCCACCACCACCGCCAATCCTTCGCCGCTCCTCAACTGACTCGTCACCACCTCATCGACCCCAGTCTGGCCGTCACGCGCTGCCGGAGACCCCCGGAACAGCCCGTCACGCCCCTGCCATGTTTTCGGGTTCAATAGCTGTTTTGAGCTCCGTCGGCCCTTGCGCCGCTCCTGGCCGCCACCAGCCGCCGTCCCACCGTCCTCCGCCTCCCCCTCAATCCCCTCGACCTCCTCTCGCCGTCGGTCCGGATGAATCAACGTCCTAACCGAGCTTAGGTGTTGACTTCACTGAGATTTATTTCTCATCCCGTCGTGGGATAACATTTTCAGGTCGCAAGTAACGGAGCCTCGAGGTTGCTGAGGCGAGACTTTTTGGAGTAGCCCTTTGGAGTAGATATGAAGTTAACCCTATCGACCATTGTATCTTTTGAGGTCCTAGAGAGCCGCCCGAAGAATGGGGTTGTATGTTATTAGCTCTATAGGGTTAATTAGTATCTGCTTTTGATTTGAGGGTTGAAGTTTTCTTTTGATGAATTAACTGAATGAATGTTCCTGCTGTCCTATCCCATGTTGATCTTGATGTTTGGGAGTTGACACGTTCCGCATGCGCATTACGATTATGGGTCGATCGCGAGCTTGGGACGCTATCCTTCGTGACCTATGGGTGTCAAGGTAGGGATGCCGCGTGCTCAAGGGTCGGGGCGTGACATTATACGTATAAATATAATAGACTTGATCATTGCTCTGAACCGGTACAGTCGCGCCTCACTATTTCCACATGGTCAAGTGAAGGATTATCGACCAAAAAAAAAATAAAGTGAAGGATTCAATACCATATCAAGTTTCCCAACTTCATGTCGCTGAACGTTGGAGTCATCGTTGAAGGACTAAGGTAGGCAAAGCTGTTAGCTTAACCAAAAGTAGTGACGCTCTGAATGAATATCTAACTCTTACGCAACAATTTATAGCCAAAAAAATCAAAAGCAATATGAAGAATCTGTACACATTTGGCCCTGTATTCTTTTCGTGTATAAAAGTGCGATATGGCATGTTACTCTACACATCACTCGAGTAATCTTTTCATCTACCCTCCGGAGCTGTCACAGTCATATCATTGGATAAGTGAAATATTTTGACACTAGAGGATGAGTCGGTGCTCAAAACGAAGCTCTCAGCACCAAATCCCGGTTCCTTAGGTTGAGCAACATCAGAAGTCTCACTGACCAACATAAGCAAGACAGATGACATCGTCGGCCGGTCTTCCGGTCGCTGCTGCACGCACAAGAGTCCTACCTGGATGCACCTCATCACTTCCTTCATGGGAAATTCTTGCTCGATCAGGGCATCTACTAGTCCAAGCGCATTCCCCTCAGTCCACAGTTTCCATGCCTGAAAGTACGTTAAAACCAAGTTAACACATATCATAGAGCAATAAAAGAAGGACTTGGCATCGAATCCGAGCTAAGCATAAGCAGGGCAACACTCACATGTCCCACAAGATTGAGGTCATGGTCCGGGTGATAAAATCCCCAATTCTTGTGACCGCTTACAATCTCCAGTAACAGTACTCCGAAACTGAACACGTCTGATTTTACTGAAAAGTGGCCTTTTAGTGCATACTCGGTGGACATATAACCACTGTAAGACGGAAACAGAGAATCAATATAGCCACAAACCTTCGAAAATATCCCTTGAAACAAACAGAAAAATAACTTACTATGTCCCAACTATTCTGTTAGTCATTTCTCCAGCATTCTCTACGGTAAATATTTTTGCAATTCCGAAATCTGAGATTTTAGGATTCATCTCACTGTCTAGTAAGATGTTGCTCGGTTTGAGGTCTCGGTGGATAATTCTCAGCCTGGAGTCTTCATGGAGATAGAGAAGTCCACGCGCAATCCCCATGATAATGCTGAAGCGTGTCTTCCAGGTCACAAGTTTACGTCTATTTGGATCTTCACAAAATTTGACATAAGTTATTGAGGTTAAAACTGTATAATCTTAAGCGGATTGAAAAATTGTAAATGGGGATGATGGCCGCACCAAAAAGGTGGTTGTCCAAGCTTTTGTTCGGCATGTACTCATAGATTAGCATTCTTTCTTCTCCGTGAATGCAGCATCCTAAGAGCTTCACAAGATTCCGGTGTTGAAGTTTGGCAATCAGTATGACCTCGTTCTTGAACTCTTTCAGGCCCTGCCCAGAGTTCAGTGAGAGCTTCTTCACGGCAACTTCTTGTCCATTAGGTAATACACCCTGGCAGATAGCGTTTTAATAAGATCGAAGTAGAAAAGAAATATAAAATCGTCTCCTTGTATGCGAAAAACAATCTTCATGGAGTTAACACGAGAAAAATGTGACTTTCGAACTTCCTCGTATACTTTGGCCAAAAAAGTACCTTGTATACTTCACCAAACCCGCCCTGTCCAACCTTGTTTTGGAAAGAGAAACTGCTAGTGGCATCAGCAACCACAGCGATATCAAGAAGGGGTAATTCAAGGTCGTCCTCCAGACCACCATCTCCTGAATCTCGGTAGACCACGTATTCATCTGTGACAGAGGATATAAATCAGCCATCAGCATAAACAAACGCGTAAGTATGCACCACAATCTCAAAAACACGACAAAAAGCCTAGCATATCCTGCTGGTTTGCTGAAAAAAAGGCAATTAAAGCGAACAGATAGCAATTAAAGCAACTTTAGGAAGCATTTGTCTCCACAAAGTGGTCATCATTTGCTTCCTCGAAGTAATTACTGTTTGCTCTAACTTGCTGATCAGGAACCCAAAACTAATAAGCGGAGATGATGTCCTGTCAGATTTAAGCTGGATGTGATGCTGAGCTAATCAATATTTTCTAAGGCCCTCATTTGGTATTTCAACAGATTTAGTGGCCTTTTTCAGGTATGCTTTCATTGAAGGAAATATTTTTAACATGATGTGCAAGAAAGGAGCATATAAAGATATAGAGTTATGAAAATACTTTCAGCAATTTCAAACTTTTCTTATTCAAAATGAGAGAAGTGAGAATCATGCAATAAATAGTTTCATGCTGTGATAATGTCATTACCTGTTGTCCTCTCTTTCCTTCTTCGGAGAGCGTACCTGCCAATGAATGCTAATATAAGCATTCCACATACAGTTGAGACAGAGATGCCAACGGCGGTTATTATACGCCTTCTCCTCTTAGCTCGAGCAATTGCATCTGTTCATCGAAAAGTTCGAAATAATCATGTGCTGTCATACTGAAAAAACAGAGAGCTAAGTAACCACATGGCAATAGTTCTTATCTCTCCCATTGTGCTTTCTACATTGCAAAAATGTTTCTCGTGCTCATTTGTTTCATCTAACATAAAGCATATATGAATGTGCAAAAACCAGTAGATACTATGTGATTGCACATACAGAAAGAAGCATTTCTTAATAAACTCCCAGGGCTTAGAGATCCTGTTCCAGCAACAGATCTTAGTGCACGTGACACAAGCACAACGATGATCGAATATGAGTCTATTCAATGTGAACATCAACTATAACTATGTCATCACATCCACATAAAGCATTTCCAGGCAAGGACATGGATTTCCTTGGCACCTATTCAAATGAGAACTTTTAAAGCTACTGAGAGATGACAAGTGAAAATTGCTTAGAGTGAGATGTATCAGTACCTATCTCTGCCCGTGCCATTCGTATATACAGCACATCTCCGCCTGAAGGATAGTTCTTCATGTCAACCAAATCCCCAAACCACAAAAGACAGTCCCCGCCATTACCATGGACATCTACCCTTGTGAATGCCATACAAGAGCAATTCTTCAAGCATTCCATCTCGCATTCCTCAAGGTTCGAGCTCGTATTCCCCGACAGACGCGAATTATCTGGCAGCTTCAAACCCTTGTGCTTCACAAAGCCTTCACCATTTCCACAACTCAAACCCCATGTCCGGGAGCACCCACTGGTCCAAACGGGGTTTGTATCGTTTTTCCTGAACCCCTTCAAGCACCCACAATTTCCAGCAGTGGAATCATGACAAGTCCCATACGGCCCACACATGCCATAAGTATCACAGTAGTCCCTCTGTAAAGTAACCAAAATCGTCCATTGATTGTCCAACCAAGCGAGATATCGTACCGCACCCTCCGGGGTCACGACGAATCTTGATAAGGTCGAATTATCGACTTCCTTGTATGAGTAATACACCTCTTCAGGGCTGGAATAGAAAATCGGATGGAATACCGAATTGGCCTGGAGCTCATTACTCCCACTGAACCTCTCTCCATCCCAGGGCCCCCATCTATTCTGCTTCTGGCTCCCTTTCCACAGAATCAACTGCGGAGCATCAGGCGGCTCGAGGCTAAACGTGTACAGGCCATTCGACGGATCGGCTGCCGAGGCCCATGAAGTCATGGTCCTCTTCAAACCAGTCCTCAAATTCCACCCGAGTTTCATCTCCGGCAGCATAGTGTCAGTTATGTTATCAAAACTCTGCCAGAGATAATCCCCTGAATCACCAGAAACACTTGCATCACTCAAAACGAGATTGCCATTGTCCAGGAGCCTCAGGAACGGCTCGTTCACAGCCCCAACTGGGGTCACAGACCAGTACTTTATGGACCCATTTTGGAGAGACACTGACCCTTGCGAGCTCAGTGCCAATTCTGCTGACAAATTGGAGATTGGGTTGTTCCTGTTGGCCACCCAAGTGACTTGGAGAGGTGTGTTCTTGTACCAAATGCCCAAATACCTCGCACTCGAGTTGTCAGGACTAAAGAAGCCAAATTCAAAGACTTGCCCAGATGAAACCAAGTAATGTCCATCTTGCAGTGTCTGGTTGGAAGATAGAGTGTCTGTGATTTGTGCCACCGATGATCCAGGCAAGCAACAGAAAGCGAGAAACAGAGGAAAGATCATGGCTTTGATGGCCAGAGGAGGCGGGCGATGCGTGGAGTTGCAGCCTTGCGAAATGGGGAGCGCATCGGAAGGTCTTTCTGGTGGGGTGGACGAGAGGGGTTGCTGTCCATGGTGTGTTCCTTTGAATGGTCAGAGAGGTTGATCGAAATTCGAATCGTCGCATACGACGGCGAAATTTTGATATTTTAGCAACTGAGCTTGGAACGGTCAAAGGTGGCAAACGTGCCAGTGGACATGAAATTTACCAAGAAGAGAATCGTTTTCATCGAAAATAATGTAAAATTTTCAAATAAGGGACCAAGTGGAGTGAATATTATTTTAAATAACGTTATCTCATTGTCTTTAAAAAAAAAAAAAAGGACATGATCAAGGGCGTTTTCTTTTTTTAACTTTTTCCCTTTTTGTCTATTTTCTTTTTGTCGGTGTCCATTACTGGCCGCCTGCACTACCCGAAGAGAGTAGGGAGAGGGCCACCCTTGTCGGCCATAGGGACAGCCTCGCCTCGCCTCGCCTCGCCCAACGAGGGCCGACCGTACCTAGGGGAGGCGACCCTCGCCCAGGGAGGGCTGGTTGCGCCTGGGCAAGGGCAACCCTCATCCAGCCCTATTTGGGCATAGTCGTCTGTCGCCAGCCGTCGGCGAAAAGGAAAGAAAAATTTAAAATTTTAAAATTTTAAAAGTAAAAGACAAAAATTATCCTTGATTAGGTTTTTATTTGATACAAGGAGAGGATTTTAGGCCTTTACTTAAAATAATGTTAACTCAAAAAGTCAACGAGGCGTGTCCATTCAGAAAAGTAAAGAACTTGGCGTCATTGTGACAGTAAACTCGTCTCTTGCTTGGTTCCAGAAGTCAACGGAGCAGACCGCCTAATCAACCAACCAAGGCCTGTAATTTGACAATGCATCGTCACTGCTCCCGTCAGTGCCGTCCGCGACCACCCCACCCCACCCCACCCCCACCCACCGCCGGGGTCAATCTGATAAATTTTGTAGACTAACATTATTATAAAGATTTGTTTATTTTTAAAAGTCCTAAAACTTATCACCAAAGTACAATTAAAGTTCTAAAACTTACAAAAGGTACAATCGATTCCTAAAAATTATCAAATTGATAAAATCAAGTCCTTTTTGTTGATACCGTCAACTTAATTAACGAAAAATGCTGACGTGACATCTTAAATTAATCCTTTTCTCCTATGTGGTATTAATTATTCTGAAAATATATTTAAAAACTTGAAAAGAAAAGTTAACATTTTATTTTATGAAACAAACTGAAAAAAGAAAAAGAATGGCAGAGCCTGGAGCGTCGTCGCCGCCGCCGCTGCCCATTACCGGATGAGGCCGACGGCCTTGTGCAAGGGTGGCCAGCCCTCTCCCTGCGAGGGCGTTGGTCGATGACCCCAAGCAAGGGCCAGCGTCGCCCTGGCCAGGTGAGGGCTAGCCACCCTCGCCCTTGCCTGGTAGAGGCCGCCGGTCCCTCCAGCAATGGGCGGCAGCCCTCTATTAGTGAGCTCAGCCTTTCCCCATTTTTTTCTAATTTTTTTCTTTTAAAATAAAATTTTGCCTTTTCTTATTACTTTTAAATAAAAATAACAAAATGCCACATAGGAAAAAAAAGTTAACTGAAAAATGTCATGTCAGCATTTTCGTTAATAAAAAAAAGGTATTAACGAAAGGATTTTATTTTATCAATTTAACAAGTTTTATGACTCGATTACATTTTTTTGCAAGTTTTATGACTCGATTGCACATTTATGACAAGTCTTAGGACTTCTAGTGAACATATCACATTATCTTACTAATATAAATGGCAAAAAGTTCATACCGTGACGATTAATTTTTCGAATTCGTAATAAGATAACTAGTGGGAGCGCAGATGTGTCGGTATACGCAGAAAGGAAAAAGCAGGATGGGCGGTTTAAAGTGGGGAAGGAGAATAGAGGAGTGGAGAGGAATGGAGGGAAAAATTGCCCAACCAATCTTAAATAGTTGACGTGGCGATGTGCCATTTTACGACGGTTGACGATGACTTGATCGCCACGTCAGCGGTTTCCAGTAACAATTGGCCAGAAGAATTACATTAGAATTGTGTGCAAAAATATAGGACTAAATTGACAAAATAAGAAGAAATGAATTGATACTCATGTAATATATTTATGTTTGATAGGACAATTTTTCGAGAAATGGATAGGCAGTTGATACTAGGTAACCTCGATAAAGGAAGAGTAGATAGATTATTGTAATATGTTCACGTATCAATTTGTTCGTAAATTTCTTGGTGGCTAGGGAAAGCAATGTCTTAAGTGGGGGGCCCCGATTGGTGGGTTGCTGGGCCAGTCCCTCCAGAGGAATATTCGAGCCCGCGAAGTGTGCCCGGACAACTCGGTCATAAAAAAAAAAATGTCTTTACAAGATTTTTTGAGAACATAAAAAATGTGCTAGTAAAAGGGCTAATACCACGAAAAGCTTCAAATTGGACCTCATAAATATTCCCCCAACTATTTTTTTTGTCACGCAAAACCCCAAACTTGTGCATATATGACAAATTTACCTAAAACTATTTTTTTACCACAAAAAATTTCAAACTGGTACACATGTAACAAATTTACCCTAAAATAATTTTTTTTACCATCTATAACATTAAACTAGTACACATGTGACAAATTTTCTCTCCGTTATTTTCCATTAAATTAACTGATACAAATGTAACAAATAAAGTGCAAAAAATCCCAAACTAGTATATTCGTCGACTACTTCGTGTCATCCAACTCAACAATTTGATAGTAAAACTTAATGAAAACTAACGTAAGGTAAATTTGTCACATATATACAAGTTTGGAGTTGTTAGTGGTTAAAAAAATTAATTTGAGATGAATTTATCACAGGTATACTAGTTTGGAGGTTTAGCAGTCAAAAAAATAGTTTGGAACAGACTTGTTACGGGTATACCAATTTGGGATTTTTTTTTGTGGCAAAAAAATAATTTGTAGTAAATTTATCACAAGTGTATCAATTTGGATTTTTTTTTTGTGATATTAACCCTAACTCACGCAATGAGTTGCGAAATTCTCTAGGATTTCTTTTCAATTTTCAGCCAAAAAAAAAATGTTAGGTGGACCACTGACCAGTATAATGCACCCTGAACCCATCTAAGCTTTATTTAAATGC
Source organism: Rhodomyrtus psidioides (assembly GCA_021437785.1). Lineage (NCBI taxonomy): Eukaryota > Viridiplantae > Streptophyta > Magnoliopsida > Myrtales > Myrtaceae > Rhodomyrtus > Rhodomyrtus psidioides. Next base: position 878,963 of record JAILYB010000206.1, read on the forward strand.
AATGGATTTTATGTAAAACCCAGTAGACCCACCTTATAAAAAATGGCACATAATGTCCGAAGATAACTACTCAGCTTTCCTTCCCTTTGTCATGTATGAGACCACCAACTCTTGATGCCTGACATGGATGATCCGCTGCATTCAACCCATCACACACGATGGTCGCGGAATCATAAAACTGGCAAAAGACCATTTGCATGAACAAAGTTCATGTAGTTCACATTCAAGAAAATCTCACTGCAAGCAGGATTCATTTGTTGGACCTGACTGTGGACTAGGGGTGTGTTCACGTTAGCATCATCTAAGGTGATGCCGAAGATTGTACAAGAGATCTCGAACTAATTGACTGCTCTCATTTCTCTGCGGACACAGTTCAGGAATCATGGGGAAAAACATATCGCGTTGCAGGTCTTGTTTTCTTTTTTGGCTCACACTTCGCCGATAAGTCGTGTGATACGTGTAGCTGGTCAAGTCGCGCCTCACTATTTCCATATGGTGAAGTGAAGGATTTAGTACCATACCAAGTTTCAGAACTGTGAAGGAATAAGGCAGGCAAAGCTGTTAGCTTACCCAGAAGTAGTGACACTCTGCAAGAATATCTACATCTTATGCATCAATCTATAGCAGAATAAAAAAATATGAAGAGCATGTACAAACCTACGCCATAGAATTCTTTTCGTGTATAGAAGTACGTATCGCATGTTACTCTTCTCATCACTCTGAGTATCCTTTTCATCTACTCTCCGGAGCTGTCATAGTCATATAATTGGAAACGTGCAGTACTTTGGCACTAGAGGATGAGTCGGAGCTCACAATGAAGCTCTCAGCACTAAATCCCGGTTCCTTAGGTTGAGGAACATCAGAAGTCTCGCTGACAAGCATAAGCACGACCGATGACATTGTCGGCCGGTCTTCCGGTCGCTGCTGCACGCACAAGAGTCCTACCTGGATGCACCTCATCACTTCCCTCCTGGGAAATTCTTGCTCGATCAGGGCATCTACTAGTCCTAGTGCATTCCCCTCGGTCCACAGTTTCCATGCCTGAAAGTACGTTACAACCAAGTTAATACATATCACAGAGCCAAAATGACCCTAGCATCCAATTCGAGGCAATACTTACATGTCCCACGAGATTGAGGTCATGGTCCGGGTGATAAAATCCCCAATTCTTGTGGCCACTTACAATCTCCAGTAACAGTACTCCAAAACTAAACACGTCTGATTTTACTGAAAAGTGGCCTTTCAATGCATACTCGGGAGACATATAACCGCTGTAAGATGGTAAGAGTGTCAGTATAGCCACAAATCTTCGAAAATATCCCTTGAAACAAACAGTAAAGTAACTTACTATGTCCCGACTATTCTGTTGGTCATTTCTCCAGCATTCTCTACGGTAAATATTTTTGCAATTCCGAAATCTGAGATTTTAGGATTCATCTCACTGTCTAGTAAGATGTTGCTCGGTTTGAGGTCTCGGTGGATAATTCTCAGCCTGGAGTCTTCATGGAGATAGAGAAGTCCACGCGCAATCCCCATCATAATGCTGAAGCGTGTCTTCCAGGTCACAAGTTTACGTCTATTTGGATCTTCACAAAATTTGAGACAAGTTATTAAGGGAAAAAAACTGTATAATCTTCAAGCAGGTCGAAAAAGTGTAAATGGAGTGATGATCACACCAAAAAGGTGATGGTCCAAGCTCTTGTTCGGCAAGTACTCGTAGATTAGCATTCTTTCATCTCCATGAATGCAGCATCCCAAGAGCTTCACAAGATTCCGGTGTTGAAGTTTGGCAATCAGTATGACCTCGTTCTTGAATTCTTTCAGGCCCTGCCCAGAGTTCAGTGAGAGCTTCTTCACGGCAACTTCTTGTCCAGTAGGTAATACACCCTGGCAGATAGCGTATTAATAAGATCGAAGTAGAAAAGAATTATAAATCATCTTTTTGTATCGAAAAACAATCTTCATGGAGTTAATATGAAAAAATGCGACTTTCGAACTACCTCGTATACTTTGGACCAAAAAAAGTACCTTGTATACTTCACCGAACCCACCCTGCCCAACCTTGTTTTGGAAAGAGAAATTGCTAGTGGCATCAGCAACCGTGCCGATATCAAGAAGGGGTAATTCAAAGTCTTCTTCTGGACCACCATCTCCTGAATCTCGATAGACTACGTATTCAGCTGTGACAAAGGATATAAATCAGCCATCAGCATAAACAAATGCGTAAGTATGCACCACAATCTCAAAAATATAACAAGAAGTCCAGCATATCCTGCTGGTTCGCTGAGAAAAGGGAATTAAAGCGAACAGGTAGCAATTAAAGCAACTTTAGGAAGCATTTGTTTCCACAAAGTGGTTATCATTTGCTTCCTCGAAGTAATTACTATTCGCCCTAACTAGCTGATCAGAAAACAAAAATAATTATCGGGGATAGCGTTCTCTCAGATTTAAGCTGGATGGTGATGCTAAGCCAGTCATAGTTTTCTTCGACCTGCATTAAGGATGTTAACATATTTATAGGCCTTTCAGGTATGCTTTCATTGAAGGAAATATTTTTAACATGATGTGCAAGAAAGGAACATGTAAAGATACAGAGTCATCAACATACTTTCAACGATTTCTTACTTTTTCTTATTCAAAATGAGAGAAGCAAGAATCATACGGTCTGCAATAAATAGTTTTATGCTGTGATAATGACTTTACCTCTTGTCCTCTCTTTCCTTCTTCGCAGAGTGTACAAGCCAATGCATGCTAATATAAGCAATCCACATACAGTCGAGACAGAGATACCAACAGCGGTTATTATACGCCTTCTCTTAGCTCGAGCAATTGCACCTGTTCATCGAAAAATTTGAAATAATCATGGGCTATCATACTCAAACAGAGAGCTAGGTAACCACATGACAATAGTTCTCATCTGTCCCAGTGTGCTTTCTACTTTGCAGAAATGTTTCATGTACTCATTGTTTTATCTAACGTCAAGCATACATCAATGCGTAAAACGAGTAGATGCTATGTGATTGCACACACAAGAGAAGCATTTCTTAATAAAGTCCCAAGGCTTAGAGATCCTATTTGAAAGATCTTAGTGCATGTGACACAAACACAATGGTGATCGAATATGGGTCTCTTCAGTGTGAGCAATAACTATAACTATGTCATCAGATCCAGATAAAGCATTTCCAGGCAAGGACATGGATTTCCTTGGCAGCTATCCAAATAAGAATTTCTTTAAAGCTACAGAGAATGACGAATGAAAATCGCTTAGAGCGAAATGGATCAGTACCTATCTCTGCCCGTGCCATTCGTATATACAGCACATCTCCGCCTGAAGGATAGTTCTTCATGTCAACCAAATCCACAAACCACAGAAGACAATCCCCGCCGTTCCCGTGGACATCCACCCTAGTGAATGCCATACACGAGCAATTCTTCAAACATTCCGTCTTGCATTCCTCAAGGCTCGAGCTTGTATTCCCCGACAGATGCGAATTATCTGGCAGCTTCAAACCCATGTACTTCACAAAGCCGTCACCATTTCCACAACTCAAACCCCATGTCCGGGAGCACCCACCGGTCCAATCAAGGGGGTTCGAATCGTTTTTCCTGAACCCCTTCAAGCACCTGCAATTTTCGTTAGAGGAATCATAGCAAGTCCCATACGGCCCACACATGCCATAAGTATCACAATAGTCCCTCTGTAAAGTAACCAAATTCGCCCATTGGTTGTCCAACCAAGCAAAATATTGAATCGCCCCCTCCGGGTTCACGACGAATCTCGATAGGGTCGAATTATCTACGACTTTGTATGTGTAATACACCTCTTCAGGGCTGGAATTGAAAATCGGGTCGAATATCGGATTGGCCTTGAGCTCATTACTCCCACTGAACCTCTTTCCATTCCAGGGCCCCCATCTGTTCTGCTTCTGGTTCCCTTTCCACAGAATCAACTGGGGAGCATCGGGCGGCTCGAGGCTAAATGTGTACTTGCCGCTCGACGGATCGGTTGCCGAGGCCCACGAAGTCATGTTCCGCTTCAAACCGGTCCTCAAATTCCATCCCAGTTTCATCTCCGGCAGCAAAGTGTCAGTTATGTTATCGAAGCTCTGCCAGAGATAGTCCCCTGAATCATCAGACACACTTGCATCACTCAAGACGAGATTGCCATTGTCCAGGAGCCTCAAGAACGGCTCGTTCGTGGCCTCAACTGGGTTCACAGACCAGTAATTAACGGACCCATTTTGGAGAGACACTGACCCTTGTGAGCTCAGTGTCAATTCTGCTGAGGAATTGGCGATTGGGTTGTTCCTGTTGGCCACCCAAGTGACTTGGAGAGGTTTGCCCTTGTACCAAATGCCCAAGTACCTGGCACTCGAGTTGTCAAGACTAAAGAAGCCAAATTCAAAGACTTGCCCAGATGAAACCAAGCTCTGTCCATCGCGCAGCGTCTGGTTGGCCGACAGAGTGTCTGCGGATTGTGCCAGCGGCGATCCAAGAAAGCAACAGAAAGCGAGAAACAGAGGAAAGATCATGGCTTTGATGTGGATAGGAGGCGGGCGATGCGCGGAGCTGCGGCCTTGCGAAGTGGGGAGCGCATCGGAAGAAGGTCTTTTTGGTGTGGGGGAGGAGAGGGATTGCTGCTCATGGTGTGCTTGCTTTACATGGTCAGAGAGGTTGATCGAATCGTCGCACACGACGACAAAGTTCTGATTTTTGAGGACCCAAGCTTGGAACTGGTCAAAGGTGGCAAGCGTGCAAGGCTACACGAACATTTTGCCAATGTCGAAAATAAACGAAACGAGGAGAACCTCGAGCGTTATTTGGGACCGGTGACCTCGCGCCTTGCTTTGGCTCCAGAAGTCAACAAGGAAGACCGCCTCATCAACGTTTGGACTATGCATCGTATTCGTCATCGTCACTGCCCCCTGTCAAAGCTGTCCGCAAGCCTGCCCCTCTCTCTCTTGAATGACCACCTAAACTCAATAAATGTCACGTGGAATGGAGGGAGAAGTCATCCATTCAGCTTTGGAACGTATTTTATGAATATCTAATTTAATTGTAGACTTTTTAATTTCATCAATTTAGCTTTAAACCTTTGTGAGAAATTACAATATAGTCATTCCGATTAATTTTCATCGGAAATCACTGATGTGGCGTGGCTTTGTGCCATTTAGGAGGACTTGACCGCCACGTTGACAATTAATGGCGAAAATGGACCGAAATGATTATGTTGGAGTTTCGCGCAAAGCTATAGGGACTAAATTGGCAAAATAAGAAAATTTAGAACCGAACTTACGTTTCTACAATATGTTTAGGACTGATTGAGTAATGAACTCATATGGATGGCAACGCGTCCCAACGAACAGCGCCGTCATTTGCATCAGCAGACACCATGAGGAATTTCAGCGGGGGGTTTACATTGAATAGATTATAAAAAATTCAAAGGCCGTGTCCGAATTAAAAAAAAAAAAAAGAGACAGACAAAGACCACATTATATATTAAGAAAAAAAAAAGGTTTAAGGGTCCTTTTATTTCATAGGCCTCTTACTCGGTCGCACCATAATAACGTTATTAAATTAATGACCTAGAAAACAATGTGAAAGCATATATCCCCACGATGTCTAGGTGATTACGTGATTGGCGTGAAAGACTACCTGACGTTGAATTTTAATAAGACTATCCCCATTACGACATTAGCTAGGTTCTAGAAGAAACCGTTGCCGCCTCATGTTACGAATTCCAGGTCTAAAAGTTGGACTTGATCACATTATAATATGGTTTGTTGGCAATTGCCCAAGTGGTCATTGTTTCGATGAGACTTGACAGTTGTCCGCTCGATTGACTTGTTTGAGCGTTTGAATGGAAAATTGCGTGCTAACTTGCTGGCACCTCGACTATTTCGCAACCTACCGCCATGGCTCCCCACTTAAATCACAGGTGCTCAGCTGAGGAATCGAACTTGAGATCAGTGCGCCTAACCACACAATCTCAGGTGCGCCTTAACCAACTGAGCTACCTATAGATGGGTTTATTTTTTCCTGCTCTAGTATCATGTTGAAGTTAGAGGTCAGCAAAAGAATCGGAACAAATCAGTTCCTGATTTCTAAATTGGGCCAATCATCCCTCCCTTGCGGCTGATGCCTCTCGCTCATTATAGCTTTGTTCTTGGAGATGATGATCATGCTTTAGCTTATCACGAGCTTATTTTAGTAACATTATTCCCGTAGTAATTTCGACTATGCAACAACAATTGTAGTCGTTCGCGGGTGGGTCCACACCAGGTACACTTGTTCCCAGTTCCACAAACTTCCGGTTCCTGATTCGAGGGTGGAAATCTGGTCACTCTGAAGCCGATCACCTCCCGGTTGAAGCCATGATGTAACCGTGAGAACCTTTTTATTCTGAACTGCTGCCACAGTAGTTGGAGTACCGGCAGGCAACACATTCCACTTCTCATCTCTGGGACGTTACTAATTCGCAGCCGCCATGTTTATTCGAATGTAGCTCGTCGCTGTTTCGGTTTCACAAGTTTTATTGTCCGGTCGACGTATAAACCGACACTTCACTGCTGTTCCGTGCCTGATTTACCATGGAGAATAGTTCTCAGTTCTCATACTGACTGAGACATGAAGACCGGTGAAGTTCATTGTATAATCAACAGCCCAGTCTTGAGGGTCTACTACTGCAAATGAAGATGATGATCCTCGCTCTACATATCTTATGTCCGCTACTGTGAATCTGTGCGGCGACCCTTTCTTATTTCGCAAAAACGAAAAGTCGACAGGAAATTGGTCTGAGCCGATCGAGGAATCGCGATCGGCAAAGAGCACAATGATCACTTCAGCATCGAATCACAATTGCAATCGCAACAATGTTTCTGTTTTCTGTGAAATTCATCACATTGCTGGAGTCACTGAACTGTTTGAGCTGTGGTGGGTCAATGTCTAAACTTTTACTTCAGACAGATATGGACTAATGAACTTCATGTCTGTACCAAGATTGGCAAACCCCCCCTCCTCTCTCCACAATAACAAATACAAAAGAATTTGAGCAGGAAGGAAGGACTAAGAATACATATATCTATGGACAGAAACCTTTGGAGTTTCAGATGCACAAATGGATTGGATCAGGTCATGACAACAATCTCTATCTGGCATCAAGGATTGTGACTGTAACTTGGTTCACAGTGCATGTCTCGTCATGCTTGCTTGACGATGAATCCGTCTCTACAGCTCTTCCTAAGCAAAAGCCGGGACTTTTGGGGTGCGGCATCATCAGGTTCTCGCTGCTAAGCGTCAAGACCACAGACGACATGACTGGCCTGTCGTCCGCGTGCTCTTGGACGCACAAAAGGCCGACCTGAATGCATCTCAATACTTCATTCGTCGAGTATGCATCTCCCACCCCTGGATCCAGTAGCTCCAAACCCTTCCCTTCTTTCCACAACGTCCATGCCTGCAATTAACAAGACAACGTCCAATTATATGTGGTAATGGGACAAAATGGAAACACTTCACTAACGATGTCAATCAGATGGCATATATGAAAAGTTCTGTTTCAGATAACTATTCATCTTTCCATGGATGAGCATCTCTCTATACTTACATGTCCAAGAAGGTTCAGTTCGTTGTTCGCATAATAGAATCCCCGGTTCTTTTTACCACTTACAATCTCCAAGACCAACACGCCGAAGCTGAACACGTCGGACTTCTCTGAGAATAGTCCGTCCATGGCATATTCTGGGGCCATGTAGCCACTGCAGGTTTTAAGCAAAATGGAATTAGTTCAATTTCAGAAATATGATCCTGGCATTTGTTCAAAACAATGTTCCATGGTACTTACTATGTGCCAACGACTCTCCTCGTATTCGCATCGACCTGATCTCTGCCGAAAATCCGGGCCATGCCAAAGTCCGAGATTTTGGGGTTCAACTCCCCATCGAGCAAGATGTTGCTCGCTTTGAGATCCCTATGTATGATTCTGAACCTGGAGTCCTGGTGAAGATAAAGAAGACCTCGAGCGATTCCACAGATGATGTTAAACCGCCGCTCCCAATTTAACATGGAGCTCTTGGTTTTACCTGCAGAGACGTAGCCATTGATGATCTTTAAACCGAAACTCGAACAATTCCCAACCATTTTGATAATATGATAAAATAGAGATATTCCATGAACTCACTGAAAAGAACAGAATCCAGACTCTTATGCTCCATGTACTCGTAAATTAGGATCTTCTCGTCCATCTCGACGCAGCAGCCAACAAGTCGCACGAGATTTCGGTGTTGAAGCCGAGCAATCAATTGAACCTCATTCTTGAATTCTTCAATTCCTTGCCCGGAATTCTTCGAGAGCCTTTTAACCGCTACTACTGGGCCTTCTTCAATCCTACACTGAAGCACCAAAAAAATAAACAAATGAAGCTCTCAAGAGTCAAGATGCTTCCTCCATTCCATTTATCTTGCCACATTCGTCTATTTGAAACGAAGCGCTCACCTTGTAAACACAGCCAAAACCGCCTTGTCCGAGCTTGTTCTCGTCGCAGAAGTTCTTGGTTGCAGAAGCGATCGCATTGAAATCGAACAATGGCAAGTCTAGATCCTCCGGCTTGTTCTCCCCCGAATACTCTCTCTTGCTGGAGACGACGACTTCATTTAACAGAAAATCCTGGCTTCTCTCGCGAGCTCCTGGTCACGCGATGAAGCAGTCATCGTATCAAACTAGTACTTCCTGCTGTGTGACAGAATGATTAAGTACAAGTTATCGTAAGTAAGACTCTAGAGCTACCTTTTGGTTCAGTGTTTCTTGTGCGTGGAATCGGCAGAGTCTTCCTCTTCCACATGAGGAAGGCAGCGAGTGCTAATAACAGAACGCCGCCGCCGCCACCAGCAATGCCTACTATAGCTAATGTTCCGAGTCCGTTGCTCGAACTATTTTGAGCGACCAGTCCGCCGTAAGCCGCTAATACGTCAAAAGAAATTTGTAACATAACAAATTAGACCTTATATTCGACATAGTTCAGTATAGAGAGCTCCTTCAATCTGATAAACTGGAAATCACATTGCATATACTCATACCTGATATGGTAAAATTCACTTAGTCGAAAAAATAGCCAGGCGACTGTTAGGAATTCAATGTCCGATTAGCTGACTTCGAAAAGGGTAACTTTAATTTCCATCGATTTTACTTTGTTCACAACTGAGTTCTTGATAACCCGCCGCTTTTTCAATCCTAGCGCGACACGACCTAAATTACATTCGCCAATGGAGAAACCGGGAAACGCCTCGAACCATAGCCGGAAGAACGGACAGAAAAATACGACCTCAAAATCATACTAATAAAATTCATTCCAAAAGAAATATGTCGCCGATTTCCGCCTTCTGTGTCTCGGGTCTCGGAGGAAAAGAACTTGTCCGTCTTATCCCGAGCGATATAATCAAAACAAATAAATAATCATCAATAAGATGATCCCGTAGCCATTTGGAACCGTGGGCCCGGAACCGGCCCGTTGATCAGGCCCACGGTTCCAAACTCGAACCAGGGCTGGTTCCGGTTCCATAATTTTGGGAACCAGCCCGGAACCACATTACAAATGAAACTCTTTCTATATATACCTCTCCCCCACTTTCATTTTGTCTAACAAATCCTCTCAAATTCTCTCGAATTGTCCCAAATTCTCTCAATCCGCAAATTTTATTACAATGTACAATTTGATTATAATTTATAATTAATAATTTATTAATTTTATTTCCTTATTTATTATTTTAACAAATAAATTTCAAATTTCGAAATCGGAACCGGCCGGGAACTGTCGGTTCCAACTTTTCGCGGAGCCGGAACTAGCGGTTCCGCCGAACCGGTCATGTCTAATCCCACATGATCAATAGGGATCTGATTCGACGTAAAGCTACCCTCCCAAAACCAAAAAAACAGATGAATCAACATTCAAAAGTGAAACCCTTTTTCAAGCGATTCATCTTAATAGTTTCAAGATCTAGGCCCTTCTCAAGACACCAAATTTGACTAGGGTTCTTGAAAAAATGTTCCAAAAGCAAACTGCCCCCTTCACAAGCATTGGCCCGCCTGAAGATGTTTTTTCAACTTAAAAACTCCACGATCGGCTCTGACGGAACTGCTTGGGAAGGAAGCAGGGAGTGAAAACTGAAAAGGACAAAGGCCGAAAAGGAAGAATTCTGAACCTAGGAAAAGTCAAAACTGTCGGCTCAAGGCGTTCGGGAAGGGATTAGATCGACGGCATCTGCTGGTGGGGGGCCCACGGCCGGCCACCCAACTTTATTTGGGAGCCACCTCGTGGGCCCCACCCACGCCATCATTTGATTGAAACTTCCTTGATTTTGCCATTTTGGCATTTCCAATCAAGCAGCCATCTCCATTCCACTCAAGAGAGTAACCTGAGCTACAGCGACGGGGGCCCGAAGAGAAATTAACCATCACAGACGCTGTGCTTACGTCAGCTTTTGGTGTACACGTCAGCTGACCTCACTATTTACAGAGAGCACCGATTAATAATAATTTAAGTAGCACCAATATCGACATGCGATACGACGCGTCAACACGTTATTTCTCAAAAAATAGAAAATCCCCAAAAATGAGCTTCTTTTTCTTCTTTTGTTAGGGATATATATATATATATATATATATATATATATATATATATATATATATATATATTTATTGAAATTGTTTAAAACTGGCCTCGAGCGTGTCGAAATGACATGTCGGGATACTGGGCTCACGGTGCAGTGAGCTTGTCTGTAGTAGTGATCACGTGTCGATCACATGCGGAAGAATATCGGACACGACACGATACGATACGACACGACAATGATGCCATTGAAAAGTGTCTAATGCTTCCTAACTAATCATTACCCAAGCGTCCTAAAATTAGGAATTTTACTCCTGTATGATTGCATGGTGTCTGGTCGTACAATAGACCAGATGCGTCGCACACAGTACCTTAACCGTCTAAACTATAGAAGAATGCGGGACGACCGGCCCATTGCCGGTTGCCCTCTCGGTTGCATGGTCCAGTGTTGTACAATAGACAATCCCGCTCAAAATATCCTACCTTTTATTGTTCGCATACTTAGAATCAACTAATCTTTTCTTGAAAAAAAAAAACACGAATTTCATCCTCGATGACGTGGAACGTGTTTAAAAAAAAAAATCAGGTAAGACGCAAATCAAAATCAGGCGGATAACTTATTAAAAATGAGACGGTTCACATTTGGTGGTCTAAGAAATCTAATCCACGTATGTATGAGCCGCGCAGCTTATTGACCTATCTTTACTTTATAAGATCGGAAACTTACATTACATGATGAGCTTAAGTGATGATTCGTCGTTTTTAGGGGTGTGCAAACTATACCGAATCGGCCGTGTTGGTCCGGTCCTTGAGGTAGGCGGTCTGGTCCCCAGTCCTAATAAGTAGGACCGATGACAGGGCGGTTCGATTTCCGGTTCTATGTGTTGGGACCAGACTGGACTGATTATAATATATAATTATTTATATATAAAAATATACGCAATTAGAAAAAGATGATGATTTTCTGATAGAAATATGACCATAAAAGATTGGAATTGGAAGGTGCTCTACTTATTGGTCGGAGATGTTTGAATCATTGAAGCTTTTACGGCGTGTGTTTGATGGTGGTATTACCTTCCTTTTCTCTTCAGTGAAGAGGACTAGCAGCCTTTGGCAAAATAATCAAAAATCTCAATTTGCTGCAGGAGATACTTCAACCTCTCTCGTCCCTTATTATTCTTGAAAAATTATTTCAAAAACAAAAAAAAAATACTTCCATAATCAATCCATCGAGCTCAAAATGCTGCATGAGGTTATAGTTAGCGATTTTACTGGGTTGGGATGGGACCAAACAGGATCGGTCCTGGTCTGGTCCGTGGTCCCGAAAATATAGGGACCGAGACTATTGGTCCGGACCCCAGTTCGGTTCCATGTCGGGACCGGACCGCATCGGCCCAGACCATGCACACTCCCGATCGTTTTCCCTAAGGAGACAGGTGCATGTGCTCCGTATGAAGCACGTGCGCCACAATAAGATCCTCACCAACCCATTTTCGGTGGGACCCACGACGAATGAAGCCCAACCCCCGTCCCCCATGCCTTTTCTGTCTACTATTATTCAATGTTCTGCACCGACCGGTCGCTACACATGATCAAGAGGGTGTTCACATTTTTTTCACGAGTAGGAGGCAAAAGTTGGGTGATTTGGTATTTACGAGGGATCCGGATCCCCTGATTTATTTATTTATTTATTATTATTTTTTTAAGGTAGGGATTCCACCCTTGATATAGAAAGGGAAAGTTATATCAAGAGTGGGGATCATAAGGCAGGGATTCCCAGATTTGGATCCCCTGCCTAGCCGCAATCTAGGCAGGGGTGTATATGTCTAATCCGGGCCGTCTGATCAATCACGGATGGCCCGAATTTGATAAAATAAAATATTTTTTTTATTCAGCAGCAATTTTATCAAATTTGGACCGTCTGTGATTGATCGGACGGCCCGAATTGGACATATACACCCCTGCCTAGATTGCGGCTAGGTAGGGGATTCAAATTCGGGGATCCCCACCCCTTTACGAGACTCCTAAACTCAACATCATTTCAAATTCCCCAAGAAAAAAAATGAAAAAAAAATGAAATAGAATAAATATAACATGAGCTCCCAGTTGATGAGAGAACTATGAAGACGATGAAGCATAGTTTTCGAATTAATGGAGACTACGAGTATGGTTTAAGGCACTAATCATGCAATTGAATTTCGAATCGACCTCGAAATTAGTGGGATCTATTATTCACTATTTAGCTTCGTTTTCTGATGATTTCGCCGGTTAACGATACTATAAATTCCCTAACTTGCATGACACCTCTAGGCCTTGGCATCTATTGCTACATCAACTTCTAATTCAGAGTTTATGCAGGATCAGACAATCAAAGATGTTTCAATCAGCAATCCGGAGAAATCAAGACAAAAAGAAAATGTAAGAGAGAGAGAGAGAAGGAACACAAGAACTTACCAATGTCGGAAGCAGACAGCTTGACGTAGAAATCTTGCCCACCATCCACATAATGCCTCAAGTCCAGCAGATCGTCAAACCACATCACGCAGCCCGCCTCGCCATTGCTGATGTTCGCGCTCGAATAGCCGGTGCAGGAGCAATTCCTGGCGCAACCCTTCTGGCAATCCTCCAGGCTCATCTCCATGTCCACGAACGCGTTGCTGCTCTCAGGGAGCTTCACCCCCTTCAATGGCAAGAACCCGTCGCTTGAACAGTCCAGTTCTCTCTCCCTCACGCACCCGTCCGACCCTTCCCTCAAGTTCCATGCCTGCGGGTTCTTGGGACTGAACCCCAGCGTGCAGTTGCAGACCGGCGAGCCGTTGGTGTCGCAGATCCCGTAAGGGCCGCACTCGCCGAAGTCGTCGCACTGGTCTTTCGGGGCGTACCAGAACATACTCCAGGACTTGCTGTCTTCGACCCAGGTGAACCTCTGGAGAGTCCCTGTTGAGTTCACAGTCAGTCTCGAGATCATGTTCGGGTTGTTCACGTGGAAGGAGTAGTACACTTGCTGTTGATCCGAGACGAAGGTGAAGTCGATGTCGCTCGTGGACTCCATCTCCGGGACGCCGCTGAACCGGATCCCGTTCCACGGGCCGCTCCGGTACAGCTTCTTGCCTTGGTTCCAGAGAAAAGCTTCCGGGTACCCGTGGAAATCGAGCTTGAACGAGACGTCCCCCGAGGACGGGTCTTGTGGGCTCTTCCAGGAATTCAAGAACCTGTCAAGGCCCTGGCTCAAGTCCCACCCTAGCTTCATGTCCGGCAAGAGGGTGTCCGTGGGAAAATCAAAGCTCTGCCACAAGTAGCTGCTGCTGCTCTCATCACCCTCTTCTCTGACCACGAGATTGCCATTGCCCAAGAGCTGAGCAACTGGGTTCACCGGGCTTGAATTGGCCCTGGTTCGGTTCGACGACCAGAGGACGGTCGCGGTTGCCTGGTCGAGAATGACCGCGTTGTTGCCCTTGTCCCCAATCTTGAACACGGACGAGGATGAGTTCATGAGGGGGGCATCCCTGTTGGCCACCCAGACATACGTCCTGTCCGTGATGTTCTTGTACCAGATGCCCACGTAGTAGTGGGTGCTGTCTGGCGTGAAGAACCCGAGCTCGAAGACCTCGTTCGCAGAGACAAGAGTCTGGTCGCCGGCGAGCGATTCGTTTGCAGAGATGGTGTCCGAGGAGGCCGCGCTAGTGGCGAAGAAAGCGATGGCGGTGATGATGAGTAAAGTGAAGCGGGAATGGAGAGCTGCGACTCCACTCATTCTCCACTAATGGGGTTTTGGTCAGGAGATCTCTCTCTCTCTGTGAAGCATCTGCGGTGCTCTGTTTCGCCTTCATGTTCAAGACATTTGGTGGTGAGGTTTGACAGGGAGGGAGGGGAATTGACTTGACAGATGGTTTGACCCCAACTCCCCACACCCCTTTTTTTTTTAAAAAGAAAATAAATAAATTTGGGTCCGTTAATTAAGCAAAAGCCTTGGAAAACAACACAATGTCCGCTAATTTAGAAAAAAATGGGGTTCAATGATTTGAATCATATGAAACGTTGGGCCTTAGCTGGGCTTGTCCAAAGGCGTTTTCCTAGGTCAAATTTAGGAAGGTCACCTAACTCCCCTTGTCACAAATATTTTCCAGCACACCTTTCTTTTTCCCCCCCTCCTCTTACACCATTTTGAAAAGATTCAAAAAAGAAAAGTACCATCACACTCGCCCACCGGAAAAAAAAAGGAGAAAAAAAATGCATTTTCTAAATGGACTTGTTTTGCTCCCATCCGTTGCATTAGAATATTCTAAACTTGAATTGACACGTATCGACAGAAACCAGGAGTCCCCACGGTATTTAAGCGATCAATGGATCGATTTAAAGTCGCCCCACGTTGATGCGAGAACGTACAAAGACATGGAAGTATAGGGGATGGGGGCCCTCGTGTTCGTCTCCTACGTTGTCCCTCTATGCAGAAGATTCAAAATCTCATCAAGTACATAGCGAGATATCAGATAAGTCCCAAGTGTGACACT